>SNQJ01S0024136.1:0-39803 GCA_010110895.2 Picea sitchensis | reverse complement strand
TCTGTGCTATTGTTATCTAGTAAATTGAAAGTAACCTAATAATAGCAGAAACTTTAACACATAATAATCACCTTTAGACACTAGATGACAAGTAAAACCTATTGATGTTGTAAATTTCCAGCAAACAACCAGTTTATATCAGCAATTAAAGATTTATAACAGCAACAAGCAATACAACCCAAAAAATTATTGACTCTCTAAACTTAGCTTACAACATGAGCAACAATATCCAATTGCTAAAACAATTTTCTGGGCAAGTTTTGCCACAATATTAAGTGAATTTGCAGCAAAATCTGCAGCCATAATGGTTGTAGCAAATAATTTATCACAGCAACAAGTAAACAATTGATTTTGCAAAACGTTAGGGTAGAATTAGCTTGCATATGATGTCATAAATCAATTTTAAGAGAGAATTAAAATTCAACTAGGGTTTTAACCATCACTTACAACCAACTAGACTTGTGTTGTTTCTCTTTCTTGAGCAATGCAGTCAAGCAACACACCATGAAAATTGCTAGGTGCAAGATGTGTGAAGGTCAAGCTAGGGCATATAGCCTCATAAACCCTAGCTTCAACTTCTTAAAACAATCCATTAATAAACACTAGGTGTCGTTTTTCCTCTAACCTCTAGCAACAAGATCAAATTGAGTTAGGTCAAACCCTAGGGGGATGACACCTCTCAATCCCTAGGACTTAAACTTTCCAAGACAAAAACCCTAGGGTATAAAGCCTCTTAAGCTCTAGAATAATTGTCTTAATGCTTCAACAATTAATGATAATTGAAAGTAGGGAGGGGAATAAAGCCTCTTAATCCCTCCTAGGGTCTCAAGCATACAAGGTACATGCAACAACTAAGTTTCTAAAAGAGCATCTACCAAAATATACCACACACAAGCAAGAAAATTGAACAAATAAGACTTACTAGGCCAAGCGTATGCATGAGGAAACCCTAATTCACCATTCAATGTCAACAAGAGACAAAGAATCCAACAAAATCTTCCTCCAAGTGGTGTGCACTAGCTTCCAAGACGAAAAGAGAGATAGAGAGAACTTTTCTACAATAGCTCTCTCACAAGTGAGGAGTTGTGATGATGAATAAATGTTTTGAGTGCTAGCCGTATTTATATAAGGTATGTTGACCACCTATTTCGATTAGGGGGTCAACTCCATGTGCCATGAAGCTATGTACCTTATGGTGCAACAAAGTTGAAGACTTTCTGGTTCTACAAGGCAATTTTTGCCCCCGACACGTCTTTTTGTAATCGAAATGCCCGCTCCCCTGCGTGGAATAATAATCTAATTGGTCAATATGAGTCATATTTTAGTTAGTTACCTAGGACTTTATCATTAGGGAAGTCCTTTCATCGAGTATTTTTTATCCTCGGGTAATTTTTAATTATCCTTGAGTTTTTCACTCACAATAATCCTCCAAAGTGGTGAAAGGCGTTCTAATGATCAAGCCCAATGGGTGACTAAGGTCTAGGAATATTGTAAATGACCATGCTGGACATTTTCCAGAGTCTTGCGGAATTCCATCGAGTTTTAATAGTTTTGTTTTATTAAAATTACCTAGTTAATGGTAATTTTAATTAAATTTGATGTAAAAAAGTAAAAATTTGGTCATAGGGGATTTTAGTAGGGGTATGGGTACTCAAAAGAAATGGCAAGGGACCCCCTACACCCTTGGACCAAGTTTCAACTCAATTGGATGAGTTTTGCTAGGTCATTGTCCATGAGGAGTCCAAGTCAGTCTTGAGTCAGCAATTAATTGTTTTAATTTGGCTAAGTAAAAATGTCAAAAATTGTAAAATGAGCAAAAAGTCATGAGAAAGAGTGGGAGATGTTTCCTGAGCCTTTTCCTAAGTTAGAAAAGTGACTTTCTAACCTTACCAACCCCCCTTGCTTAGCCACAACCTCAAGTTGACCCTCTCCCTAAGAAAAGTGTGCCCCCCTTGGTGAGTAACTTAGACAACTTTTTGTTTATTATGATTATAGACATGTATACAGGGATGAATACAGGAACAAATGATATAAAAGAGACAAAAGCTAAAAAGATTTTTGCTGAAAGAATACAATTGTAGTATCTGGACAGTTTTATATTTACTAATATAAGAGTTTTTCTTAGTAAAAAAAAATGAAAAAGAAAAAAAAAAGTTAACTTAGCCAAACTCAAAAATTAAAGTGAAAACTCACCTAATTCCCTAAGTACGCCCTCCTAAGGCTCTAACCAAGTGATTGAGTGAGTCTAAAGGTGATTCCCCCCTCTCCACACTCAACCCTCAAACCCTAGCTATGCCAAAACCCTAAAAGTGTGCCCCTCCTTGAGATGACCATTTCTCTTGGGTGAGTGACACTTGGAGCTCATCCAACAGGGGTCTCTCTTGCCTCCCCAATATAAAACAAAGCCTACCCCCCCTCATTTGACATCTATTCTCAGAGAAAACTTATGTTGCCCAAATCTCTCCCATTCCTCTCTCTCATTTTGCTCTTTCTCTATTGTAAATCTTGCTGCAAGTATTTGCAGCAATATTTTTCTCAATATTAGAAAAGCTTTGGAGGATCCATGGTGTGCATTGAGAGTCTTCTGGGTGCCATATTTGTTCTTCATTGAGGTGATGTTTGTTCTTGGTTTCTGTTGTGTATTTCTTGCTCATAGATCTAGTTTAGGAGATCCAAGCAAAGTATTTTGCTTGGATAAATTTATGGTAGTCTTACTGTAGATTTAGTGAGCTGATTTTTTAGGACATCGCAAAGTATTTTGTTATCTCATTTGAATCTACTCACCTCCTTTCATTTTTTGTAGCAAGATCTCACATTTTGGCAGGTCACCAAGGGTTAGAGAGGACAAATTTCAGATCTGGAAATTTGTCTCTTCAACCAACATAAGCCTCTAACATTTTTCTATTTCATTTTATGTTGTTCTCCCTTCTCTTTTGGGCAAGTTTTTGTTCTGTAATAGGCTTAAATCTACATATTTTCTTGTTGATTTTTACATGTAAAATTTTTGTTATGTACTAACAGAAATTTATGAGTGTTTTGGTTGTTTTTACAACATATCCAGCAAGCTTTAGCTTGCTGTTTTTTGCAGGTTCTTTCTAGAAAAAGGGGAGGTGCTACCCGTTTGGGGCCTCAAAACACTCAAGAAGAACCTCCCAACTTAGGGTAACAAAACCCCCTTCTTCTTCTCTTTATTTCCTTAATTGTAAGCAGCCCAAGAGAGTCTAATATATAAAACCCTTATCAATGAATCACACCTTCTCTATCAGTGACTGAAATTTCTTAGGTTTCGTAACAATGGACAGAACCAAAATTGTTAAGCTCTAAATAGTGGCTCATTACCCCTTGATTGGAGCACATTGCATTAGTAATGTTATTTTATTTATGTCGGCTTGAGTCCATTAGTTGTAATTGTACCTCCTCGTCTCCTATACATATACCAAGGAGACATTTTCATTTGGAATCATCTTGTATTTGGACATTTATGTGGGGTATAAGGAGGTTTCCCCCTCAAAGAGGCTTATTACCTGGAATTCTCTCTTTTTCAAAGCGTTGAGTACTTATTCTGAGGTTTTTCCATGCTATATTTATATTTGGTTCTTAACATATGGTATCAGAGCTCAAGGTCTTGGGGTTTCGCTGCTACATCTGAGACACCTTGGCATTTTCGCTATAACTTTTTTTTCTACGACATTTCAGAAGGAACCCTTTGGAGGATATTTATTAGACGGATCAAGGTACGTTGGGTTAAAATTTCAGCTCATGAGGCCTTATACTTTAGGAGATACAGCCTGTGTAAGATAGGGTTCCGGAATTGAGTCATTGCGGAATTTTCGCTAGTTTCAGACCCTGAAATCCGAAGACTATTCACAGAAATTATTAAGTTGTCTGTGATAAAAATTTCAGCTTCTGGGTCATCTTACATTTGTAGATACACCCTATGGAAGATAGGGTATTTGACTAGTCCTATTGACTAGTCTCAAGCAGGTGTTCCGGGTAAAACAATCATAAATTCTTCCTAGAGTATCCAATTTGAGTGAGACCAGTTGCATTGGATAGTGGGCAGTCTGTAGTATTTCTGGTACAAGTTTCATAATTTTATACCAATTAGTTTGTGTGGGGCACGCTATACAAGTGACATCTCCTGGAAAGGCCAAAAATCAGCAAGTTGTGGGGAAGTTACCATAAATTCTGCTTGGCATATCCAATTTTGATCAGACCCGTGGCATTGTAGAGAAGAAATATCAGAGAACTACAAAAAAGAAAATTTCATACCCAGAAGGGCCGAAATTTTGGAGATACAATAAAAGAAAGATTGTCTAGGAAAACCACCTCAAAATCAAGGCTTAAAGTGATATTTGGCCAACATGCCACCAAAAAAGGGAACTTCTACACCAAATAAGCCTCCAGACAGTCCTACTTGGACTCTTGATGTAGGTGAAGAAATGCGTAGGGACATAAATGATTTACAAAAGAAAATAGTAACAAAAGATGAACTACAAGAGATGATGGATTCAACGGAAGCTAAGTTGGAGGCAATAAATATTAAGGTGGATGGTTTAAAAGGGGAGATCATGGAAGGATTGAAAAATTTCCTAATAGAGAAGACACCTTCACCCCTTGAAGGATTGAAAAATTTCCTAATACTCTTCACCCCTTCAACATCCAGACCGGATTCCTCCCTTGGAGTCAACATCTTTTGCTTTTTCCTCCAACTTTTTTGAGCAAAAGGTAAAGAAAAATCGTCAACAAAGTCCATAAACATAACAATGAACACATATATAGGGTCCTTTTGCATAATCCAGAAGCTGAGAATGAGTTAAAATTCCAACCACAATCTCTAGCGAGATTGCCAACCCCTCACTAATGTCCATTTCAACCAAAACACTAGCAACCCTCTATTAAGAACTAGAATTAAACGATAGGTCAATATTCAGGGTCTTCCCCAACACATCTCCTATATTTTTCAATACCTTTTCAGACCACATCTCCCAAGGATGACTTGGAAGCCTCACCCATACCAAAACCTGCTTAATAACCTCAAACCTAGAGTTGAAACATTTAGAACCAAATATGCAAACCCCCAGTACCAGCACCCCTTCAAGATTTTATGCACATCATCCTCAGAACAAAAAATAATACCTATCCATCCTCTCACCATGAGATGGGAAGACCAGCCCATACCCCAACACAGGAACACAGACCTTTGCATCCAACCACTGAAGTTATGATCTGAAATATGCCAACCATGGAATTTGCCAATTAGGTCCTTACCAAAATATTCTATTGTCTGCTCAACCCTAATATCCTCACCAAGGACCATCTTGACTTGTGACCTCCTTTCCTTAACAACTTTGCAGGCCTTCTTCCTTTTACCCTCTGCTGCTACAAGCTTAGCAGGCCCTTCCTCCTTCGTAACCCCACTCAAAGCCTTGAGATACAAGCTTTGACCTACAAACCCTAAACCAGAACATGAATACCCCTTCGGAAGCACTAGATCTAGAGAGTTGAACAAGAATGAATGAGCCCTTCTTCACAACAATTTACATTAAACACCACATTAACCACCTCTTGCAGATTCCAAGCACAATGCTCATCCAGATTAACTCTGCATTGATCTAGAAGATCCTTGAACCTACCACCCTATCCATCGACCAATCAGGTTTGTCCATGAGAGCCTGACAAGGTACAAGCACTTTTAGTGCTTTTGTCCAGCTCTACCACATCTGACAAGCCCAAATCTTTAGCCACTTTCGATGCACTGTATAATGGTTCCACCAGTAAAGCATCCACAATCATGGTCCCCAACCCTAGATCGCTTAGACTAACACTTAGGCCCCAAGGCTTAGGGCTTGTAAACATTTGCTGGCCCTCATATGCATCCTCTGAATAATCCAGGAGCTCTTCTTCACACTCCAACGCTCTCTTATTTTTCCAGCTCCAACTTTCCACTAGACCACAGCCAACTTTCCACTAGACCACAGCTCAATAAACTATGAAAATGAAGTACTACTGTCTCACTTATTTTGTATTTTTCTCTTCTTCTCTTCTTTTCTTTCCTCAATGAAGTTTCTTTTCTAATTCTTCTCATTCTCTGTCATCTCCTACAGATTCTACCCAAGCTTCCAACCATTATTGGGATTAGCATTACTTCTGTGGATAATGGTTCAAATTGAGAGGATTAGCAATACCAATTGAAAATCAAGTATTAATTTCTCACACTATTATTTTGATATCTGGCTATGCAATATTCTCCCGCCACAACAATTCTGTCATGCACCAAACTCTGAAATTTGAATTAATATTGATGTCACATCGTAACTTATTATTTCTGAACATTAATATCGATAAATATGCCACAAGCATATATACAATGAAGCCAGAGTAAACATGAAGCAAGAAATACTAAATTCAATGCTGAAATAAATTGAAACTGATTGGAAGGGTAAAATTAGAACATACAGGCCAAATCAATGCTAACAAAATCTAGACTATAAGCAGAACAATATTCTCAAACCATTTAACACAAGAAACATACACAACATCCTATCAATGCAAAACTCAGAGTCGGATAAGAAGAAAAACCTCTCAAATCAAGCTCCACAACATACGGTGTCACATTCAACTCCTTGAAAACATTCTTTGCACGGGCACAATACCTGCAGCAAACGATAGCAATGAATGAGGACCATATTTTATTTGATAAAATTATTCGAATGAGGACCATATTTTATTTTGATAAAATTATTTAATGGACTAAATATAATCGTGATGTGTGAAACTAGACCTGATGGAAACTCTGTTTCTGATTGTTACCTAAATAGAGCTTCATTATGCCAAACCAGAGCTGATAAAAACTCGGTTTCAAATTAATTTTTATAGAGATAATGACCTGCTTGGTTTGAGAATCATAATTTCTGTATGAAATTTTAGATCTAATTAAAACTAAATGATCCTTGTTCCTGAAGGTACAAACTCTTTAGGATAAATTCCCATTGTCATTTTATTTTGAGTTGGCAGCTTCGGAGTCAACCATAACTCTGTTTATTAAGCACCAATATTCACACTGCAGCTTGGCAGGTCCACTTATAGTTAGATAACTGTTGGATAGAACTGAATGGGAGCAAGAATGTGGTTAATTTATGTTAACAAACAATTTCTACCATATGTCTAGTTGGGCAACAACCTTAAACAATGCCCTGATAGAAAGGCAATTTTCTAAAACTCATCCCCAGTGCCATACAAACTTGAGAAATTCATTATTCTACATATTTATTCAGAAAAACATTCAGAATATTTTCAAAGAAGGGTTCGCGTAAGAGAAGATTATTAGGTTGTTAGAAGCAAGAATTCACACTTCTATAATCATATGGGAGCTAATTATTTACCAAGAATGCCTACGCATGCCACTGCCACAATACACTAATGAAGGCTTCCAGCCCTAATAAGAGAAGATAAGATATTTTTATTAATGTCCACAGTGAACAAAAGATTAGGTAAGTGGAACTAGAAAATACAAGTCACAAACATAACGTGGAAGTGTCAAGGCTACTCCTAAAAGCTAAAAGATAAAGAGATGCAAGTGAAAGTGAAAGACAAGTGAGTAAGAATGGGTAAACCCTAGAAAGAGAGTCACCACTCAAACACTAGAAAGTGTGTTGTCTAACCAACTCGGTATCATTTGCATCCATGGCTGGTGAATTAGCACAATGCTTAGCACCTCTAGTTGTCAAAATATACTGCAAGGAGGCACTGATCCACCTGGTGGGGCAAGGTCTACATAAATCCCATAAGGTCAGTCATCTATGAGTGGTCGCCTTGCGCACATAGAGAACCAAACACCTTTGATCTGAATAGCAAAAGGAAATAGCAAGGGACCCTCTGAAATCACAGTGTAAATAGTGATATATCCCTTGGATCTCAAACTATATGGGACATCTAAAGATGAAATGCTCATCAATCACTCCATCTGTGGGATGTGGTGACATGAAGTGCTCCTCAATCACTCTATCCACGGGATAGAGTGATATAAAGTGCTCCTCAATCACTCCATCCATGGAATATAGTGATCAAATTCAACCCATCACAGTTGAGAACAAACCCTCATTTGGCGAAGCAAGATCCTAAGGCCATATGGCCAATGACATCGAATAGGCCATCCTTCAACTACAAGAAAATCTCATAATAGAATGTCATCTTAGAGCCAAGAGCCTAGCGGGGAAGATCCAAGTATTTCTTGCTTATTGATCTCCCCTTTTTGAATGAGGTGGGTAGGGGTGTCCAGAGAATACTTAAACGAAGGGAGGCGCTCAATAAAAATGTCAATGGATTAAGCGAGTGAAGAAGCCTCTAAGAACCAACAACACCTCCACCATGAGAAGGCCCACAGAGTCAATCTTCTCTAAAGAACAAAGGGCCAAATAGGGTTATCTTTACCGTAATATAGTTGAATCACCAAAGGTGTGTATCCTATGAAGAAAAAATACAAGCCTAAAAATTCTCTTAAGGTGCAAGGAATGGGCACCAAACTCGGGGTGGACAATCGTTTACAAGACAATCTGTTTGCAATAAATGATACAATGGAGCATGATAGACTAGATTCAATCTAATCCAATCCAATCCATTGGTCACAAACTAGGCCCCCAAGCCTCAACACCATGAAGTACAATGGGCTCAATTATCAGGTCAAAGGGATGCATCTTTGAGGGAATGCCTTGAAAGTGCATACGAAAACAATGGTGTTCAAGCACAAAAAGAGACCCATAACCCTTGATGATTGACGGTTGGGAAGTGAGCCTCGGGCTAAATCTAAGACCCATGAATTGGACCCCCAAGTATATGTTGTAGTGATATCCAAATCACCCCCTCTAAAGAAGAAGTGGAAATCTAATAGAGTATTATTAGAAGTAATAAATACTGTCTATGATCACAAATCTAGTGAGGATGTCAAACTACCTTTATAGGCTCTCATGGGAGGAGGCCAAGAGGACCACACAATCTACAAATAGGTGTAGTGGAATCAAGATGTGGTGTAAAAGGAAACCATTGTCAACATGTGTGTGCTACTTGAGGTGTGCCTCCAACTCATCAATGTAGATCGCAAATAAGGTGAAACGCAAGGAAAATGAACAAAAAGATGGCATGTTGAAGATCACCAAGGGTCATTGAAAAGAAAACAATCAATAAAAAGTGAGGGGTCATGGAAAATGGAAAATTCCAAAAAGTCCTTCAAAGTTCAACATGACAAGGCAAAGGGTTACAAGTAATGAATTCTCTCAAAAAGACCAGAGATTATCTTTTTCCTATTAAGAAATGCCAATAAGTTGGTGAGGGATGAAAGCAACTCAAGGAAGAGAGAAGGTTGCAATACTGAATACACAATATTAGATAGAGTAGGTATGTGCCTTCCCTAGGTCCACAACAATCTTGAAGATGAAATCCTAGAACAGCAACATCTGCTACTAGGGTATCCTTGCCACAAGAATTTGTTTATTGGGTACACTAATCCTTCTTGTACATGATAGAAGTTAAATAGATAATGTTGCGATGGTAGAATCGTTGTATGCTCATTACATGATAGTCCTCCTCAAATGAGGTAAGTTTACAACTTGAGAAGTAGACTAGATGGTTAATATAAGCTTCATTAGAATAGGTTAGGACACCCACTGAGAAAGAGTAATGGATCGATCCAAAACATGGAACATCATGTTCCAATTGTAAACGTAAGATTTTTGCATCCACATCTTTTTGTTCAAATCCGCAATGCCTTATGTTTTTTCCATCCAATATCCCAACAAAGCATTCTCCACTAACTTATAAGGCTATCAAGGGTCCAACGATATGTTTATCTATTTATGAACTAAATTAATAGCTTCTTAACCCAAGTAATCACTTCAACTAATTTAGGTTCTACCAGATTGAAGAGTCCAAAATTAGGGAAACTATCATGATGTCAAATAGCATGCCTTGAATATTTAAAATATGCCCCAACTCAAGTTATTTGAAACAAGGAAACACCAAGAGTTTCCAACAAGGAAACATTGCATAAACAACTTCTAAGGCATTGATTGAGATTCAGTGTTTAAAATCTCATATCTGCCTTAAAACTTCTCCCCAAAAAATCCTAATTACAAAAATTGAATCTCTCTCCAAGCCCTACAAAAGGATACAAGTAAAAAATATCGATTATAGTTTCTAAACGTTTGTTCTAAAAAGTGATGGATTTAAGAATGCAAAATTTCAAGAATGTTTACTTTTTAAGCTAAATATTTAGAATTGAAAATTTGTACTCATACAATGTTGTATGGCTCATTGATTAGATCAATTCTAATAAAATACTTTTTCTAGAGATAAATATTAGGTGAGAGGAGAGCTATGCCTTGAGGGACTACAATGTTTTGGGTTGTTGCAAACTAATTATTCAGTCTTATTGCATTGATTGCAACATGGCTGCTTTGCCAAATTATGACCTTTCTCTCATGAGGGGAGACAATATGACCTCACCTAAAAAAGCAATTGTCATTTTTGGTACTGCTATTGATCTGGAGAGTAGAGATGACACCAAAGGCTCCCTGGAAATTTGTCCTAAAGGTAATCGCGTGGTAATAACCCCCCTCCTGATATTAAATTTTTTTATTCTAAATATGATAGTTTGTGTATTATTTTAGGGCGGACTCCATTTTGGGTTTACTTGTTGAGAGGGTACCTCTTGAGGCAGACATTTGAAATTGGATTTGAGAGGCATGGGAGCCACATGGTTCATACTGCACCCATACGCACAGTTTAACTAAGGGCTTCTAACTATTTCAATTCAATGATGCGACCCATATGCATGAAATCATGCTTAGAGGACCTTGTATTAGTAAGAATACCCTAGTATTTTTTCCAACTAGAAACACGATTTTCCATCGAAAAATTTGCTCGACTAACTTGCCTAATCAAGGTGGATTTCCTAGGCCTCCATATGCTCCTTGGCCAACCCTAGAGCAAATTGCAACCCCCTTTAGGGAGTTTATTTTCCATGAGATTGAGTGGGTTTACCACCCTCAACCTTACCATAGGGTTTTCATTCGGGTTAACCTATCTAAAGACCTCAAGGAATTTGTGCTCATCGAGATTGGTAATCGGGTACACTATCAACTAGTTCAATACATTGATTTTCCCAACACTTGCTTTTGCTATCAAAAATCTTGGATCATTGCATCTGTGATTGACCGCTTATGACCCGGGTCGACCGAGAGGTAGCCCCACCCACCAAAACCCCGCTCACTACCAAATCTCCCCAAGCAACAAATGTGGGTAAACGTGTTTGACTTACACTGATCATAAAAACAAAGGTAATGGCAACCAAAGATCCTACCTCGAAGACCCTAGTTCCCATGGCTCTAGGCACCAAGACCTCAATTGCAATTGGACCTAGTCAGAAGCCAACTAAGGTAGCCAGTAAAGCACCTTTTGGTGCCATGCAATAGGGCGGTGGTGGTTGAAGAACATGCTCTCCTCCACCACTCCTACACTCACAGGAAAATGACGCAGTTTATGATGACAAGGGCCACCAAAAGCAACCAAGGAAAGCTACTCTTGGTGTTTTTTGGTTGAAGCGATCTCTTGCAACTAATTCCTTTCATGCTCTGTGGGACCTAAAGAACTATGAAGCAAAAATGCAGAATGATACAGGTTTTTAATGAAGGTGACCTCATGGAATGTCTGGGGTCTAAATGACCCTAGAAGAAAATACATTGTCAACGAGATGTGACTTCTTTTGGTGGGATAGATATTCTATGTTTGCAAGAAATCAAAATTGTTGGGTTTATGCTTCATACATCCCTATCAGTAATTTGGCAAAGGCCTAAATATTTTTGTTCTAATCATTCTAAAGGGAAATGTGGCATTGTTATACTAGTCTCTCTATAGTTTACCAACGTTGTTGTTCACTGGGGTCCAAAACATCACAGAGATTCGTTTTGGATATTGCTAAATTTAAACAAATAGATGCAAGGCCTGACCAACATCTATGCTTCTAATGACTCGAGAGAATGTGAAGTGTTTTAATGTTGGCTTGTCAATGAGCTCCTTGATGCCCCTTGGCTTGTTTGTGGGGACTTCAACATGGTTGAATATTAGGAGGATAAAGAAGGGGCATTGTTGATGTGCCTACTAGTGAGAGAAAAGAAGCTTTGCTAGTCCTAAAGGCCCGCCATGGGTTGTATAACACTAACCAACGCCAACTTGAGGATTCAATGAATGTTTGGTTCACTTGAACAAATTTCAGGAAAGGGCCAGAGAAAATTTACCAAACGCTTCTATTTTGATTCATATGGAGGTCAACCAATCCATGTTGTCGGCACAGTCACTTTAGCAAACAACAAACACATCTAGTTTATACTATCTCGGGGAGTTGAGTGCATACAGGTGCCCCAAACTCAATATATCATGGATGTTTCTCACCTCCAAATCCCAAGTTGCCTAGTATGCATCCGTACTACGTGGAACTCGATTCCCAAGCCACACAAGGACAATGGTCAGTATGCATCCGTACTACGTGGAACTCGATTCCCAAGCCACACAAGGACAATGGTCAGATACTTTGGTGGGAATAGGCCATCTCCAAAATAGTCACCTTTCTGCATAGGTATGGCAAACAAATTGCTTAGATTCATCGTAGTCGCTAAAGTGCAATGCTCAATGACCTAGAGGGTCTCATGAAGGAGTTGAAATGGATCCCTTATGATGAAGAAAAGCAAGCTCATGCCGCAAAGGTGCACCATATGCTAGGGGTGGATGATATATGTTGGGTAAGGGGCACCTAGTTGCTAACATGGCTACACCAGCTAAAGATTGGGGACCAACCTACAAAACCTTTCTTTAAGGCTCTTACCACTAAGGAAGCCAATGAGACTATTTTGGCTTTAGAAACTTCTTTAGGCTAGACCTCCAATCGGGAAGAAATTGAAAAAGAATTTGTAGAGCATTATAGAATGGTGTTCTAAACCCAATGACTCTCTATAGAGATGTAGGAAGCTACCTAAAAGTGCCTTGATCTAGTTTCATGCAAACATACAGAAGAGCAACGATGGGCATGTGACCTGGCCTTATTCCTAGCAATCTTTCTACAACCCTGCATAAGATGGTTGATAACAAGGCCCCTAGTCTTAATGGATTCTCCTACGAATTTTACAAGGCCTTCCTAGGAGTTTGTCAATCCAAATTTGTTGCATGTTTATCATGAAGCCCTTTGCAAGCGATCCCTGGGTGGGGGGATTAATTAACGCTTATCAAATTCATTCCTAAGGAGGGGAACCGGAGATTATTACTAATTGGAGGCCCATTACTTTGCTTAACATGTCCTATAAAACTCTAGCCAAAGCCCTAGCTTTGCATATGAAGCACATTCACGCCAAGATCGTTCACCCTGAACAGACCTTATTCATTCAAGGGAAATATATTCTAGACAGTGTTATCCTAATATGGTAAGGCATGGAGTGGGCCAAATCTAATTGGAGGCCCATTACTTTGCTTAACATGTCCTATAAAATTCTAGCCAAAGCCCTAGCTTTGCATATGAACCACATTCACTCCAAGATGGTTCACCCTAATCAGACCTTATTCATTCGAGGGAAATATATTCTAGACAGTGTTATCCTAATATGGTAAGGCATGGAGTGGGCCAAATCTATCGGCCTCAATGCCCTATTCATAAAAAAATGATGTTGAGAAGCCCTATGACCAAGTGGAGTTGCCCTTCATTTTGGCAATACTTCAAGCTCTAGGGTTTGGTCCATACTTTATCAACAACATTGAAGCCCCATTTGTGGATGCCTCGACCTGTCTTTCTATCAACATATGCTCTTTCGAGGAGGTTGGATTTTTCAGGTCTATCAAATATGAGTGCCCCCTAGCCCCAACCCTTTATGTGTTGGCAGTTGAAGTACTTGGCTATTTACTTGGCTCTAAGGTGAGTTTGGGTGTAATTCGAAAGATTCCTCTGCTAGAACCAAACATTGGGAAACTGGTTAATGTCACTTCGTTAATGACTCTTTGACAATCCCAAAAGACTAAACTTTCTAAAGCTCAAACCATGGAGTCTTTTGGACGCCTTCTATATAGCCTCAAGATTGAGCATTCAATAGACTAAAATGAATGCTACACACGAAGCCAATGGCCTATGCCAGTCTAGTTGGCCTCCCAAAATAGGTCATGGATTTAGTAGGGCCAAGTCTTCAAATCTCCATGTATTTCCTTTGCCTTCCACACATCTCCTAGAGGGACCTCTAAGAGGTGGTTGTGTAATGGATGGAGAAGAAGATAGAGAAATAGATCACTAAGCCAGAGCCCTTAACTCTAGCAACCAAGTTCCGGGATATGCACCAAAATCCTACCAATGACTCATGTATACTATTCCTCTTGTTGGGTTCCCTCTAAAGTAGCATATTCAAGTTTAGAGAAGGCCCTCGAGAATTTTCTTTGGGCCAAATTTAACAAAGGGGAAGGGTTTCACAGAGTTAATTGAGAACTCTTCTACACTCCACAAGATTTTGGTGGTCTAGATATTATTCAAACCAAACTTCAAGCACAAGCACTTTGTGCCAAGTGGGTGGTTCAAGTTATGGAGGGTAAGGAAGCATGTAAGGTTCTTCTAAGGCATCGAAATTGGCAAGGTTTGTCGTTTGCAAAGCATGATGGAAAGGGATCTCTCTATAAACCCTTCTACTCACTTTTTGCCAAGTTAAGATCTTTGGTACTTTTGTTGTTCAAAGCATTTGGAAGGCTTGAGAAGCCATTAAACCCTTCTTGTCTTGGAAGGAGTCCTCCCTTCAATTCGACCTATCATTCAATGATCATTGCTTTTGGTGGTCACCTCTAATTCTGTTTGAGGGGAAGTCATTGGCCAAGTCCTCTTGGTTCTCGGCCTTGAGGCTCTCCAGGCATGGCATTTGGTCTAGGAATGATCTTTTGGATAGCCCATCCAAATATTGGCTCCCCTAAGCAAAGGTTAAGAGGAGATTTGCATTGGCCAATGCTAATAAATTCATCTTGGACTGCATTCAAGGGCTCATTGTAGAGAATCTAGTGTTAAAACTCGACCCCCCAATGCCTCAAGCCTAGTGGCAAGACTGGCATGGGGAAAAGACTGCATCTTTCTCGATGTATAAGCCAACTATGGGTTACAAGTGGCTCTACTCCAAGCTCTTCCTTGAAACCCGACGAAACATACTCTAGTAGATGAAATCAAAATAGAAAACTTGGTTAATTAGACTTCGATATTTCGAAGCTAATGTTGGAACCCAAAAAAGCATTGTTTGCTTGTTTAGCTAGGGGAGGTCCACCATGAGATAAGAGATTAACTTACCTAGCTGTGTCTAACCCACGTTGTCCCTAGTGTGGGATCGTTGAAACCCTTAAGCATATCTCTTGGTTCTGCCCTCTCACCAAGGCTCCCTAGGCCTTGGCTAAGTCCTTATGCCAACAACATCTCCCCACTTCCATTTCATGGTGGGATGCCTCATTAGGTGATGGTTTGCCTTAGACCATTGAATTCCAGTTTGCATGGATGCTTATCAAAGTTGAGAACCTCTTTTGGCTTAGGAAGAAGAGAAATGATATTTTTCTCAATGCAAATGTCTCCTCGCATAGCTTTTCTTGGTATGATAATGCATTGATGTATCCCAGCCTGTTAATGCATTTCACATTACAAACTCAAGTTGGAGCATTTACAACAGTTGTTGAAGTAATAGCACAAAGCCCCTACTGAGATTATGGTTAATATTCGCTTGAGACCATGTGTTGACCCTCTATTTGACATATCAGTGCTTCATTGAGTGCACATATGGGTGATTAACCCACTTTATTGTATTTGTCGATATTTGACTAGGTCAACCTAGTCCCCATCTTGGAGCTAGGGCCTTAAACCCTAAAGGAGGTGTATAAATGTGCACACTCCTCATTTGTAATTGATTCAATCCAATTATTACTCGATAAAGAACTAAGGACACTCCTCCTCTAGTGTGCATTTCTTGTTCATGTACATGGGTATTACAGCAATCCCTCTTGAGTTCATCATTTAAGTGATGTCTGATTTTTGTTGTATTTTTGGCGTGACTGGATTAGGGTTTACTGGAGAATTCACCATAGATCCACTATCTTGTGATCTCAACATGGTATCAAAGCCAGTGTGGACTCTTCTTTCTCTATCCAATGTTGTTTAGGGATGTTTCAAGTCTGAAACTAGGATTTTCGGTTGTGTTTTAGAGCTGTTTTAGGTCTAAAACTAGGATTTCAGCATTCCTTTTTCGAACAGCAAACAAGTTTCGTAGGGTTTTTACACTTTCTTTCATGAATGCCCTCCTTCTTTGGCACTTTTTGGTCTTTTCAGCATATTTAAGGGTATTTTTTTGCAGATTTGTGCCCTTTTCTAGGGCAGCACCCTCCTCTTTCTCTGTTTTCCGCCAAAATACTGCAGATTTTTCAAGGTCGTGCTGGTCTTTTGTGCATCCATGGATGGAAAATGGTTTTTCCCCATCTTAACGGGGCCAACTACTATATTTGGGATGATCAAACAATATCCCTTCTTTGCAGTAAGGGTTTATAGATATATTTGGACAAACCACTTCCTGCTCCTGATGATGATAGCTATGACTTAGTTTGTTTGAAAAGGATGAAGTCCTTGGATTGATTACTCTTTATGTGGAGCCTGACCTTGTTCATCACACCAAGAATAACAAAAGTGCAAAGTAGATGCGAGCTAAGTCACATGGTTCCAATTTGAGTTCGAGTTCGGAAACAATTAGGTTCGGCTCAAATTCAAATTTTTCAATAAGGTTTGCCATTAGGTTCATCTATATACATTTTAAAAAAACAAATATACATACATACATACATATATATATATATATATATATATATATATATAAATAGATAATATAAAGTAAAAGAGTAATAAATCAACATCAATACACATAAATGATGTTATGATGGACATGGAAACGACAAGGATAGATTATGAGCTTGCGTTGTGAAACAAGGTTATGAGCTTGAGCTACAAATTTAGTCAATGGCCATTAGGTTCGATGAACTTCAAAAAAATTTAAGGTTCATTGAATTTTGAAACTCGAGGTTGAAGTTCAACTAACTTTGTGACGTAGGATGTGGGATACTTTTCACGACTTATTCAGTGCAATGAACACTACTCAAGTCAATCGACTTGAAATTGAGCTCTCCAATCTCAAGATGGCTTACTTCGTCAACGTCAACAAGTATACTGCAAGGTTCATGAATCATGAACCTAAAAGATAACATTATTATATCTGGTGGCAAGGAAAAATCATATTCAAAATATGTGAGTATTGTTATAAATAATCTTTCTCTTGCATCCAAAATTTTTGCTATCGTCTTTTACAACATTATTCTTTTTCTCAAGGCCCATACTTTGCCTACTTTAGAGGGTGAGTTTTCTAACCTTATCCAAAATCAAGTCACCCTAAGGCATTAGGGTGAACTACCCCCTAGATATCAAGCACATTCTAAGGCTTCTACATTCTTATGCAAGCATGAGTCTGCAGAAACTCCCAACTCCTCAAAGAAGAAGAGGACAACATGCTATTATTGTCATAAGGAGGGGCATTCCTTCAAGAATTGTCCCCTCTATCTTCAAAAGATTGAAAAATTGCTAGGCAAACAACAAGCAAAAATGACCTCTTTAAAGTCATAGTTGGTTATTCTAACTCTGCACATCTAGTTGTGCACTCTACTCTATGGTCTTCAACTTCTTCAAAAGAATGGATTGAAAATTATAGGGCTACAAGACATATGACAAATCACAAGCACCTTTTCTCTAACTACAATGATCAACACAAAGCAGAAAAGGTAACTATTGAAGATGACTTAACTCTCCCAATTTCTGGTAGCGACACTGTTATGATTGACAATGTTAAGTATGAAGATACTCTCCATGTTCCTAGGACTGGATCGAATTTACTCTCTATCTAGCACATCACTCACACCAATAAAAAGGAGGAATTTTGGCCGAACAAATAGGTTGTCAAAGATATTGGCAATGGGTTCAAAGTGGTTGCATTAAGATTTTGTGACGAGTCTAAATGTATGTACAAGTTGAAGAAGAATTCGTCACCTCCAACTTCCAACAAGTTTATTGCAAAGGTGGCAAATGAAGATTACAACAATAAGCTATGGCATTTTCATCTAGGTCGCACCAATCATGGATCCTTGAGACATATGAGCCATCTTCACCTTGATAAAAGTCTTCCATAGATCAACCCTCCCAGTGGTGTTTGTGAAGGTTGTGTGATGGGAAAACATCATAGCGGATCCTTTCTGAAGGAAAAATCAAGGCATGCTTCCAAGCCCCTTGAATTAATTCATAGTGACATTTATGGCCCCATGGCCATCGCTTCTCTTAGGGGAGCCATGTACTTCCTCGCCTTTATTAATGACTATTTTTTGCTCCTCTAGATCTAGACCATTAAATCCAAGGATGAGGCGATTGGAAAATCCAAGGATGAGGCGATTGGAAAATTTCGAGAATTCAATTCTCTTGACGAAGCTCAATGCAAACAAAAGACCAAGTGTCTTCAAATAGATTGGGGAAGCGAGTACATTGGTAATGCCTCTCGGCAATTTCTCCACTATCATGGCATTTATTGGGAGTAGATTATTCCCTATACTCCTCAACGGAATGGTGTGGTTAAGCATAAGATTAAGGCAATCATGGAGATGACACGTTGTATGTTTTTCTCTCATAGCATGAGGCTCTCTTTTTGTGGAGAGGCAAGTATTTGTGCAACATTTATCATCAACCGCACAACTACTCGTGCAATTACTAGTATGACTCCTTATGGACGATTGCATGGGCAGAAGCCCTCTATCTCACATTTCAAGATCTCTAGATTAGATGCATTGGTCTATGTCATGAAAGGGCATGAAATATCACATGTGCATTAAACTCTTTACAAGACTGGTTGGCTACAGTGAGTCTTTTCAGGAGTATCGTCTCTATGACCCCACCTCTCACTAGGTGACTAAGCATCATGATGCTATCTTTGACGAGCCTTTTCCTCATGGTTCACCAAGATCTCTTACATCACTCCTTTACAATGATGATTCCAGTCATGGTTCCCCACATGTATCCATGGATCATGTCTCTCCTCCTCTTACTAGGTCGCTTGTTGATGATTCCAACTAGTTGTAGTGGACCTTTCATCATCTCCATCTCATATTGGTCCACCTATATGTACTCCTTTGAGTATGTCATCTACAATGGTGATATAGTCTATTGGGAACCCTTCTTCCTCTAATCCCTCCTCTCTACCATATGTATCTTCCAGTCCTCTATCTTCACAGGAGGTTACTACCACCCCAAATGTGCAGCCTAGTGTTGCTTCTCCATTTGGTGACACTCAGTTCTTTGATGACCCTTTTCCTCGTGGTTCACCAAGATCTCTGACATCACTCCTTTCCAATGATGATTCCAATCATGGTTCCCCACATGTATCCTGGATCATGTCTCTTCTCCTCTTACTAGGTCGCTTGTTGATGATTCCCAGCTAGTTGTAGTGGACCTTTCATTATCTGCATCTCATATTGGTCCACCTATATGTACTCCTCTGAGTACTTCATCTACGACGTTGAGATAGTCTGTTGGGAACCCTTCTTACTCTAGTCCCTACTCTCTACCATATGTATCTTCCAGTCCTCTATCTTCACAGGAGGTTACTACCACCCAAGATGTGCAGCCTAGTGATGCTTCTCCATTTAGGGACACTCAGTTCAATGATGACACCTTCCACTTCGACAAGTTGTTGGATGATGATGATGAAAATGATCCTACTCGTCCATTATTCTCGTCTCTACCTAAGTGGGTTGTTGCTACTCTCACCAATGTTGTCAGTTTTGTTTTTGAGGCCTTCCACACAATGGCTAGAGTTGCCCCCACTGCAAATCCTTATTTCAATAGGCCCTCCTCTTCCTAGTAAATACTAGTTTACCCCACCAAAGACTCTTTGTAGCACAATCAATCCCAATGAAGTTTGTGATGGTTTTCTCCACAAGCAGTATGGCTTTTCATGACCCCCAACTCAACATTACAGGGGGGTATTATTATGATCCATTGTGATGATTTGTTGATGTAATGCCTTCTCTGTAACCTCTCGTTCAGCTTAAGAGGGGTGGTCATATTATGGTTAATCTTCACTTGAGTCCATGTGTCAACCCCCTATTTGATGTATTGGTGGCTTTATCGAGTCTACATATGGGTAATTAACCCACTTTATTGTATTTTTCTATATTTGACCAAGTTGGCCTAGTCATCAATTTGGAGCTAGTGCCCTAAACCCTAAAGAAGGCATATAAATTGTTAGATTTAGGGAAAAATAGAGAAAACAGTAATATCTTTTTCAACTATGTTCACTAATATAAATGTACATTGGCACATTAAAACAAAGACTTAAGCAGATTTGAGCATAAACAGTAAGATCTAAATATATAGAAATAAATTCTGAACATAAACCAGAGATTTATGAGTGCAAAAAATAAACCTTAGCTTACCTCTAGCCAATGAAGAATGTATCTGTCACATGTGGATGTGTCCTCTCTAATACGCTCAGAAAAAACAGCTTAAAGTTCATGGATCAAAACTCTAGGGTTTTGATCTCTATCATGAAGATAGGTAGACAGTTTTGCCAAGGAGAGGACCACAAGCAAGGCTGATGTAAACAGTTAACAACTGTCCAAAACTGAGACTGTAATACACTACAACAATCAAAACCTTCAGGCTAGAGAAGGTACCAGCAACTGGGACATCAAGTACAAAAAACTTCAAGAGGAAGGCACCAGCAAACAAGGACAGCAAAGAAGAAAAACACCCACAGGTAGGGACAGCAAGGAGAAGTCCAACAACCAATGAGAAGGAGCAATAACACCCTGTCACATCTGTAGCAAGGAGAAGAGAGGCCATCGTAGCCTCAAAACACTCAGCGACAACGAAAAAGAAGGGTTGTGGCACCTATACACAGTCAAGGGAAGGTCGGCAGCTCCTTTACACAGTCAAGGGAATTCCACGGTAGCCAAGGGAGAGACCATGGTAAGCATGGACAGTTTAGGAGAGGTCCAGCACCTCTAAACTAGCAAGCAAGATCGACCTGAAGCTCCCAGCCAACAAGTGTCCAAACAAATACCTCAGATCTAAAAGAGAGAATCCACTAGTGTAGTCGCACCATCACCAAAGAAAGACAACCTGAGGTATGCGCAACAACAGTAAGGATAGAGGAATGAAGAGAGAGAGAGTGTATTAAAATGAGAGGGGGAGGGTTCCGTATATAGTTATGAAGAAGGGTTAGGGCTAAAATAAAACAATTAAATAATGACATTTTAATTAATATAAATATTAATTAAATGTCAAATAAGTCAAAGTGACTTATAAAAACCCAACACCACATCAAACAAGAAGGAAAACACAAACAAGCAAGGGGGAACTTTAAGACAAAGTCAAGGGGGTCCTTAATGGAAAAACATGTCCACTTAAGTCTCATAATGACTTATAAACTTTTATCATCACTGCATAAGAGGGTACATCAACAATGTGGTCAAGTCCATCTTCTTAGCTACTCCTAGGTCTAATGGACCATCCCGGGAGAGAGGAAGAGGATCACACATCATCACATCTTGGTGTTTAACCAAGATCTACCTGCTCCAAGACCAAGTTGTCGCAAAACACATATGGGGGTCCTAGAACACATTTAGGGTCTTATCCACCAAGGTACAAGACAAAGGATCAACCCATGCGTTAAGCAAGGGTTCCCTGGAACACATCCAGGGGCCCTAGAACATATCTAGGGACTTACATCAACAACCAAGGAACACATCCAAGGATCAATCCAAGCACCGGGAAAGGATTCCCTGGAACACATCCAGGGGCCCTAGAACACATCTAGGGACTTACTGCTTGGTCCTAGACCAAGCACCCCAGTCATATACTGGGGGCCCTCACTAGGGTCTTTTTCCATGGCTCTCACTGCTTGGTCCCAAACCAAGAAACCCCAAGAGTGCATTGGGGGGCCTAGTCCTTAGCTAGGGTCTTATTCCATCCTCCCGGAGAATTGCTCTTGCAGCTGCACTAATTTCAACACTCCCTCTCAGCAAGAGAGGCATTCTCATCAACACCAAGCTTGTCTTGAAAGTACATAAACTTTGTCAAGGACAAAGGCTTGGTCAAAATATATGTGGTTCGTTCTGCCGTCGGAACATACTGAATACTGAGAATGTTCTTCTGCACCATGTCTCGAACATAGTGGTATCTCATCTCAATGTGTTTCGATCAGTCATGAAACACCGGATTCTCGGAGAGCTTTATACATCTCTGGTTATCACTGTGGATGACTGTGGGTTCCAGCTCAGCACTGAACAAATCTGAAAGTAGCTTTCTGAGCCACACTGCTTCTCTGCTAGCAGCACTTGCAGCAATGTATTCTGCTTCTGCAGTGCTCTGGGCTATGGAGCCCTGTTTCCTGCTGGACCAGGAGATCATAGTTGAACCCAAACTGAAACAATATTTGGAAGTACTCTTCTGGTCCATTGTACTGTCGATCCAATCTAAATCTGTATATTCATGAAGCATTACACCTCCATTGGAAGTGTATCTAAGCCCATAGGCTATAGTCCCCAGAACATATTTGAGAATATGTTTAACAACAACCATATGAATATGCTTCGATTCACACAAGAACTGGTTGAGGGCATTCACTGCATAACAAATGTTCGATCTGGTATGTACAAGATACATCAAGGACCCAATGATCTGACGATATATGGTTGGGTCTTCTGGATTTGAACCTGTAGCTTGATCTTGTAACTTCTTCAGGTTAGAAATCATAGGTGTGGACATGGACTCACAGTCCAACATGCCAAATTTGCGAAGCACATCAACTGCATACTTGCTTTGTGCGAGAAAGATCTCACCTGGTTTCTGCCACACCTCTAAGCCAAGAAAATAATGCATAAGACCCAAGTCTTTCATTTCAAATTCTGCTGAAAGCTCCCTCTTAGTCTGAGTTATCAAATTTTCCTCTCCTGCAAGGAACAGATCATCCACATATAATACTAAGATAACAAGATGATTCTGTACAATCTTTATATAAGGATTGGGATCTACTATACTCTTGGTGAACCCAAGACTCTGTAGAAAACTGTCAATTCTTCCATACCAAGCTCTCGGAGCTTGCTTCAATCCATACAAGGTTTTCTTGAGTTTGCAAACATGAGATTCTTTCCCATGGATCACAAACCCCTCAGGCTGCTCGATATAAACCTCTTGCTCAACTTCACTGTTAAGAAAAGCAGTCTTAACATCCATCTGGTGAAGTTTCCAACCAAAAACTGCAGCAAGAGAGATAATGATTATGATGGAAGTATACCTAGCAACAGGAGCAAAGATCTCGTCATAGTCAATTCCTTCTTTTTGAGAGAAGCCATGAGCCACAAATCTAGTCTTGAATTTTTCAACACTGCCATGTACTGCATGCTTTATTTTGTAAAGCCAATTGGAGGTTACCACTGATTTTCCATGAGATCTTGGGACCACTTCCCATACATCATTCTTTAGTATTGAATCGTACTCTTCTATCATTGCATCTTTCCACACTTTATGTTTGGAGGCTTCTTCAAAGGTGGAAGGTTTTGAGTCAATCACAAGATTCAATTGGGCTATCACATCGGAGTACTTATTTGGTTTCTTGCTTTCTCTGAAGGTGCCTTTAGGTGTTGCGTGTTTTTCTTCTTCTTTTAGAATTTCCTGGCACCAAGCTGGCTTCCTTTTAACAGGAGGTTTCTGCAAGGGAAACTCAATAGAATCCCTTGAGGGATCCACTAAAGGCACTATGGTCTCCTCCCTCTGCTCATCTAGAAGAGGTGTATCTGAAGGTTCTGAAGATGGAGCTTCCTGCTCCTCTGTATCACATGGAAGTTCTCTGGAACAACAAAAAGATGCTTCTTCATGAAAAGTCATGTCTCTCCTGACCTCAATGAACTTTTGATCTGGTACATAAATTTTGTATGCCTTTGAGGTTTCAGTGTATCCCACAAAAGTTCATTTCTTTCCGGAGGGCTCTAACTTAGTCCTTTTTTTCTTTTGGAATATGAATGTAGACTGGACTGCCAAAGATTCTCAAATGATCAACTGAAGGCTTCATACCGGTGAAAACTTCTTCTGGAGTTTTCTCTTCAAGGGCTTTATGAGGACACTTGTTCTGAATGTAGACTGCAGTGCTTGCAGCTTCAACCCAAAGAGATAAAGGTAGATTATGATCATACATCATGGCTCTGGTTGCTTCATAGATCGTTCCGTTTTTTCTTTCTTCAACCCCATTCTGTTGGGGGTTATAAGGCACAATCAGCTCCCTCTTAATCCCTGAAGCCCGGCAAAGTTCATCGTATTTGTAGGAGTCAAATTCTTTTCCATTGTCCGTTCTGAAAACAGGGATGTGTCTACCTGTCTAATTCTCAACAAGATTTTTAATCTTGAAATCTGCTCAAAGATTCATCTTTAGTCTTAAAAAAATAAATCCAAGTTTTACGAGAACAATCATCAATAAAAATGATATAATAAAGACAACCATTCATAGACGAAGCAGTCATAGGTCCACAAAGATCAGAATGAATAAGATCTAAAATGCCATTAGTTTTTCTATTGTTGTGAGGGTAAGCTTTCTTTGTATTCTTACCAAGAGCACAGCCTCTACAAACACTATCATTCTCAAATGAAAACACTGGCATACTTGTTACCATCTTTTGCAAACCTGGGAGCGCGTTGTAGTTGAGATGTCCAAGCCTTCTGTGGCAAAGCTCACAGAGGTTTATCATCTCGGGAGCTAATGCTTGAACAACTTGACCGGTGATTTTGTAAAGTCCACTCTCTTGAGTTCCGATAGTCATGGCAGAGCTCAAATTCCCATTTGAGGGCCACATGAGAGCCTTCCCTTTGGAGAAAGTTGTTGAGTACCCTTTGTTTTCTAACACTGCAATTGAGATGAGATTTTTCTTTAATCCAGGAACAAAGAATTTCATCAATATGAAATACATTACATGTTTGAAGCTGAAAAGATGTTGATCCAAACCCTTTGATAAGTGCCATCATCACCCAGTTCTACCTTTACATTGAGCTTCTTATCTCGATAGTTTACAAGATTTTGTTTGAAGCCTATCATGTGTTTGGAGGCCCCGTTGTCCACTAACCAAACATCTTTTGACTTGGTTATAGTGCCAGAGAGGGCTGAGATGAGATAATATGCTCAGTGTTGTTCTTGTTCTTTGATGGCAGCCCTAGTTCTTCTTCTTTGAGGTTCCTTTTGAAGCTCTTCTTCTTCAGTTGCAACTGAGGCATGGAACCTACCTTTCCTTCTCTATTGTGAGGGAGGGTTCCTGCAATCTTTTGCATAATGTCCTAGCCTTTTACAGTTAAAGCATCTTACTTTAGATAAATGAGAATGCAAATGAGATAGCTTACCTTGTGGATTCTTACCTTTGCCTTTGTGCTGGGGAAATTTCATCCATCTCTTGGCCTTAACTGAAAGGGCATAGTCTCTTACAGTTGAGTGCTCATTTCTACTTTTGAGTCTTCCTTCTTCTTCTAAGCAATCGTGCCATAATCTCTCGAAGTTAGGTTGAGCTTCTCTTTCGTTGACCGAAGCGAAAAAGATTTCCCATGAGTCAGGGAGTCCATCAACTGCAGTTTGTACAAGGTCGTCATCATCCACAGCAACTCCAATTGTTGTAAGCCGATCTCTGGTTTGAGCAATCTTGGAAAAGAAAACAGCGATGGTTTCGTCCTTTCCCATTTTTAATGTACGTAGTTGTTTCTTTAATATTCTCTTTTGAGTTGGAGCCTTCTTTTCATAAAGATTTGCTAGGGCATCAAAGCATTCTTCGGCAGTCCTTAGATCACCAATGAGGGGCATCATTTTGTCCTTAACTGAGTCAAAGATGATTCTTTTAGCTTTGGCCTATATCTTCTTATATGTTGCCCTGCCTGTATTTGAAGTGGGTTCTTCTATTACCCTGGTAACCAGCTCATCCAAGTCACGCTCTTCTAGTATGTTGAGTACCCTAGACTTCCAAGCATTGAAGTTGGAGGCCCCTTCAAGCCTATCTTCTGCTTTCACTGAAGATGAGGCCATGTTGATTTCTGGATCAGATTACGAAATGGATTTACTGTTGATCTACAAAACAAACCCTAAGAAGTGGATCTATGCAGGCTCAAGTCTGCAACTCTTGAGCTCTTTTCACGCTCTAAGCTCTGAAACCATGTTAGATTTAGGATAAAATAGAGAAAACAGTAATATCTTTTTCAATTATGTTCACTAATATAAATGTAGATCAGCACATTAAAACAAAGACTTAAGTAGATTTGAACATAGACAGTAAGATCTAAACATATAGAAATAAATTCTGAACATAAACCAAAGATTTCTGAGTGCAAAAAATAAACCTTAGCTTACCTCTAGCCAATGAAGAATGTACCTGTCACTTGTGGATGTGTCCTCTCTAATACGCTCAGAAAATCAGCTTAAACTTCATCGATCAAAACTCTAGGGTTTTGATCTCTATCATGAAGATAGGTAGACAGTTTTGCCAAGGAGAGGACCACAAGCAAGGCTGATGTAAACACTTAACAACTGTCCAAAACTGAGACTGTAATACACTACAGCAATCAAAACCTTCAGGCTAGGGAAGGTACTAGCAACTGGAACAGCAAGTAGAAAAACCCTTCAAGAGGAAGGCACCAGCAAACAGGGATAGCAAAGAAGAAAAACACCCACAGGTAGGGACAGCAAGGAGAAGTCCAGCAACCAATGAGAAGGAGGAGCAGTAACACCCTGTCACATCTGTAGCAAGGAGAAGAGAGGCCACCATAGCCTCAACACACTCAGCAGCAGCTAAAAAGAAGGGTCGCGACACCTATACACAGTCAAGGGAAGGTTCGCGGCTCCTTTACACAGTCAAGGAAAGTCCATGGCAGCCAAGGGAGAGACCACGGTAAGCATGGACAGTTTAGGAGAGGTCCAGCACCTCTAAACCAACAAGCAAGATCAACCTGAAGCTCCCAGCCAACAAGTGTCCAAACAAATACCTCAAATCTGAAAGAGAGAATCCACTAGAGTAGTCGCACTATCACGAAAAAAAGACAACCTGAGGTAGCCGCAGCAACAATAAGGATAGAGGAATGAAGAGAGAGTGTTTGTATTAAAATGAGAGGGGGAGGGTTCCTTATATAGTTATGAAGAAGGGTTAAGGCTAAAATAAAACAATTAAATAATGACATTTTAATTAATATCAATATTAATTAAATGTCAAATAAGTCAAAGTGACTTATAAAAACCCAACACCATATCAAACAAGAAGGAAAACACAAACAAGCAAGAGGAAACTTTAAGACAAAGTCAAGGGGGTCCTCAATGGAAAAACATGTCCACATAAGTCTCATAATGACTTATAAACTTCTATCATCACTGCATAAGAGGGTACATCAACAATGTGGTCATGTCCATCTTCTTAGCTACTCCTAGGTCTCATGGACCATCCCGAGAGAGAGGAAGAGGATCACACATCATCACATCTTGGTGTTTAACCAAGATCTACCTAGTCCAAGACCAGATTTTCCCAGAACACATCTAGGGGCCCTAGAACACACCTAGAGTCTTATCCACCAAGGTACAAGACCAAGGATCAACCCATGCGTTAAGCAAGGGTTCCCTGGAACACATCTAGGGGCCCTAGAACACATCTAGGGACTTACATCAACCACCAAGGAACACATCCAAGGATCAATCCAAGCACCGGGCAAGGATTCCCTAGAACACATCCAGGGGCTCTAGAACACATTTAGGGACTTACTGCTTGGTCCTAGACCAAGAACCTCAGTCATATACTGGGGGCCCTCACTGGGGTCTTTTGCCATGGCTCTCACTGCTTGGTCCCAAACCAAGAAACCCTAGGAGTGCATTGGGGGCCCTAGTCCTCAGCTAGGGTCTTATGCCATCCTCCCGGAGATTGGCTCTTGCAGCTGCACTAATTTCAACATAAATAAAGCACACTTCTTATTTGTAATAAATTCATTCAAAATACTATTCAATAAAGGCCTAAGGGCAATCTTCCTCTAATGCACTTCTCTTGTTCATGTGCTAAGCTATTACAACAATATCTCTTGTGTTCATCTCTAAGTGTTGTTTCACTTATGTTATATATTTCGCTTTGCTAGATTAGAGTTTATTGGAGATTTTACAGTAGAGCAACTATCTTATGTTCTCAACAGCCCCATGCACAATGAGTAGAGTGTCACCTAACCCGCATGTCCAACTAGTTCATATGGCCCTCATGGCCCACCTAGCTCTCAAGAACACACTGCTCCTACATGTTCCCATCACAATAGGCCCCACCACCATGCAAGTTAACAAGTACACAAGGGGCATGAGCATGGCAGGATTTAGCCCTTGACCCCACAATGCAACGACAAACAGTCCCTAACACTAGCTCTCACCATTTCAATGGGGCCAAGCCCCCAAAGCCTCCTGCTAATGAATGGACCTAGTACAACCTTCTAATGTCAACCCTCCCCTCTTTGGTTGAGGCCATGCCCTGGACAACCACAACCAGTGTCCTCTTACAGCTAGCATGTTTAATTCCTAGTGTTTATTTGCCTAGGATATTGTCCTTCATTTTTTATGATTTTGGACAATATGATGTAGACTATATGTGTGTGGGTGTTTTGGCTAAGCCAACCCACATTTTTTTACTCTTACACTGGTTTGTGGACATTGCTTTTGCGGCCCACTTTTTTTTAATTAAAGCCATGTATATATTGCTCTTATTAATAGTTAAAGGAAGCTTTATTCAAAATATATATATATATATATATTATTGTTGATGATTACAACTGCGTGAGACATCCTCCAAGACACAGACTGATTGAGTCGACCTGAGAGAGAGCCCATGAGTTGGGTGTGTGATTCCTATCTGAGACGGAACTGGAACGTTGTGTTGGCCTCCTCCTTACAGAGAGTTGAGATGAACTCCAGATGATTCTCTTGTGTAACGCAGTGAGAAAGAAGATCTGTTGAGTTGGACGTGCCTGCGGTTGAGCACAGGGGAACGTGTGAAATCCCATGAGCTAGGTGCATCGTTCTGAGACAGAGATGAAACGATGTATTAGCCTCCTTTGAGCAGAGAGTTGAGATGATGAACTCCAGATGACTCTCCTGTGTAATGCAGTGGGAAAGAAGATCAGTTCAGTTGGACGTGCCTGTGGATGAGCACAGGTAAACGTGATCCTAGTGGTTGAGCACTAGTGAGTGTGGTTCTCCTATGAGACGCAGTGAAATAGAGATGTGGACATCCCTATGGATGTGCCCCTAGTGGTTACGCAAAGGGAAATAGAGATGTGGACATCCCTATGGATGTGCCCCCTAGTGGCTGAGCACTCAGTAGAGTGTGTATGAGATCCCTTGCTATATTGTTCAAGAGTCGAATTTACCCTTCGTAACCCTATTTGTAATGTAAAGGGTACAGTCAGTCTCCCACCTTAATGTAAAAAGATAATTAACTATGGTACTATTAATTATATTATAAGTTATTGAGGTCACATGTTAATAGACACTTATGCTGGGATGTGTTCACTTAATATAAGTAGAGTGTAAATTCCCATTGAGGGAACTTACATCGCCAAGTGTGAGTTCTGAAATTCCAGCAAACACTTGTTCTTGGGAAAGTGTGCACCTCTTCTAGTTTTCTAGGGTTTTGTGAGCACCCCTTTGTGTGCTAGGTGTTTATGGTGTTGAAGGTCTTTCTGGAAGAATATAGCAAAGGATTGGTTGGGTTTTCTTCCCTCAGGTAAAAGGGTTTCCCTGTGATAATGCTTTGTGTACTTGTGCATGGTGTTTCTTCTGTGATCTTGGTCGCAAATTGTTTATGGTTTTAAGTAAAATTCTAAAAATGGAATGTGAACTCCCTTTGCCTCTTTGCTTATTGAAAAATCAACAACAACTATATTAGTGAGATGGTTTCATTTTAAAAATTGACTCTAAATTAGGACTTTTGAAAACATATTACCGACATTAGCAAACATCTATCTATGTTTAATGGGCTTATATGGTGATGAATTTAATAATGAAGGATCATATCATGTCACTATTTGATGGATCCAAGTATCCCCTACACCTAGGATAATTCAGGGAGATCATGTCTCGAAATTCACATGGTCCTAGACATGGAGCACCGAGAGACATATTGACTTGAGATTGGCCCTAGAGGGCCCATGTTTATTTTCTTTCATCAGACTTGTCTTTTCAGTAGCAACAGTATCCATCACCATCAGATTGGTCTTTTATTAGAAGAGGTTCTTGCTCCTTGTGGTAATTGGTCCGAGGTATCTTTGTATGTGTCATATTTGATTGTTATAACCTTCTATATATGCATTAGGTTCTTTTCATTTCGAATGACTGCTTGAATCTTAAGTACACTAGTCCACTTGACTTTTGTTGGGGTGATTGATTGGGCGACTTAGTAAGCTTGTATTCATGGGTTTTGTTAGCCACCAAAAGGGGATTTGCGGTGAAATATCAGTCTCACCCCCACCATCTTATTTCATATTTACATCTTATACCCCGCCATCCATCCCATTCCCCTTAGTCCGCCATTAGGATGACCTTTGAGGGTTTACACTTTGTCTTGTGGAAGAAGGGGCTAAAGGTCTGTAAAAGCAAATTGGTAAAAGATAAAAGCCATAGGAAATAAACCTAGAGTTGCTTCGCCCAGGGGATCCCCAGAAGGCAATAAAAAGCCACTCGATAAGAAACTTAAGGGATCCTAAGAAAAAATGATAAAAACAAGACCTAACTAAGAGGATGTGAGGTCTCATCAAGAATGGCCCATTATGTTCAGGTATTTAGCAGTATGGCATCGCCACTATCTGGTCACCGGGCCGTATAAAGGACCTTTGGTTGCATGGCCAAAGGAAAGGGGGTCTCACCAACAGCCAGCCTCTTTATCATTTCTGCAGAAAGATACCATGGTAACATCATACCACAACCAAGCCAAGGCAAAGGTCCTCCTCAATGAAATTTCCTTGAAGTAAAAAGAAAGAAAAGCTATAAAAGAAAAATGAAGGCAATAAAGGGCTTGGAAAATGCATCCATGACTGCATACCGGCCCTACAAAGGCACCTACGTAATAACACCCACTCTTTGGTCTTACTGTGACCTGACATCCCTAAAACCATATATCACCACATAAAACATGGCTTGAATGGGATCTTCCTCAGAAACTTTCCATCTCTTGTGGGTATTAGCCCAATAGGTTGTTCTATCGGTTTCTTGGTTTTGTATAGTGGGTCTGTGTAATATCTTTTGAGCTCTTAGATGATATGTTAGGGTTTCATGCATATATTTGATAACTCTTTAATGATGAAATATGATTTACATTGCTAAGGATTCTAGGACTAATGAGCCCATGGAGTTTTAGTCTCTTTGATGTGCGTGACCATACCCGGCGGATGTGTACTCGTGAGGACCGGTACACATGGGGGAGATGATTAGCTCGAACATCCTCCATGGGGTCAAGCCCATCGATGGTTGGCCGGGATGGCGTAGAGAGGCAGGACAACGCACGATGAGCCCTTGCATGAAGAAGACAAGAAGGACGCCCTCACCAGGAAACTTTGGCAAAGATCGACCTTAGGGGGGATCACCCACTACAAATGAGATGATGGCTTTGATGGACAGACGCCACCTGCAAGGTCAATTTTACTGAGCACATGTGGCGCCGCGGCCGGGACCATTTGGCACGTGGTTGCAGAGCCCTTTAGGGCTAACGTTTTGTCTTCTGGATGTTGATGATGCCCCAAAAGGGCCAATCGCCTCTCTAGGGCCCCACGTCTCCCTTTGTAGCTCATAATTTGACATTTTAGCATTTAATGAAACAAATAATGTAATAATGTTAAGTCACCTTGTTCGGTTGTTTTAATGACCTATTTTGTAATTAAAGGTCATTTGGATCATATAAATTGAGGACGCTTGAGCCTCATTTTGAGAAAATAACATAACTCACTCTTTGTGAGAGGATCTCTTTTAGTCTTTGTCTTGTTATTGGCTCTTGGAAGTTGAGGCTTACACTTGAAAGGATTATCTTTGGCATGCATATGGTGTTTTTATCATTGGAAGGTGTTACAACTAGGGTTTGATAAGCTCTTCTACCCTGTAAGTGTATTTTCATACAAAACTTTGATTGAATGGTTGTAGGTTTAATATCTTACATGTATGGTTACATTGTTATTATTATGCTTAATCATTGAAACTCTAGGGAGCAAGCACACAAGTAGGTCCTCGCTTTATGTCCCCATGATAAAAACTTGTTTAGCCATTTGATTAAGAAGAACATAGCCTAGCCATTGCTACACTATTTCTCCTTTCTTGAGTTAGCTTGAAACATAGATTGAAGAAAGAAGACGCCCTAGGCCCAATTAACTTTACACCTAGGGTTTGACTCTTAGGGTTTGAAGAGCCTTGGCTCCACAACACTTTTCAGCCCTAGATTTATGTTTTATAGCCAGTCGCTTTGCCAAAGAGTAATAAGGAAAGAGGGAGTGGGACGAGGCCTAGCTTTAGCTACAACCTAATGAGCCTCCCCTTAGGGTTTTGACTTGGTGGCCTCACACAAAGCATTCATTAAGCCTAACTCTCCGTCCTTAGGTTTAAATTTTCCAAGCCTTTAGCCTCTCTTTGACTCCATTTACCCAAGGCACTAGTCTAAGAACAAACGCTGAGTCTTTTATGCTAAAACAATCCTTCTTGCTTTCAAAAATTGAAACCCCTTAACTAACCCTAGCGACTTACCAACCCTAACCCTAAGATGACGCCATGCCACTTTGAACTCTTGTTTGGTTTAAAACGCTGTGGCATTGTCATCCATTGATAGACTTTGAGGTATTGGTTATTTTCATTGGCCTAATTAGCAAAACGTCCATCTCATAGTCTAGCAAAACTAACCTAGAACAAGCTTGACGTCACCCTCTAGTAGGCATAGTGACGCAACAACAATATATATATGTGAGCATATTTGTGATATTTAAAGCATTGTGATAATTAAAGGATTCGTTTTATACATTGAATGCAAGCATCATTTTGTATTTATTGAAGAAGTAATATTATATGCCATTGTCTTTATTAGCAATCATTGACTTCGTCAATAATTACATTTATCATTGCTCATATGTATCTAAGATAGTCATTTGTTTATGAAGTACTAACCACTGCTTGCACGTTTTAGTTTTATTTGCCTTGTCTCGCAAACAGGTGCCCTTTTCAGTGGAATACCTTCATCCTTGACTATCTCTTTGGGCAAGTAATCTATGAAGGGGAAAAACCTACTTTGACCTTTTGAACCTTGAATCTTTGACCTTTTCCTTTTCAGCACCCCAGATTACTAGGGACGTCTCCCTTGGGATTAGCCACCCTAAATAGAAAGAGCTCCCCATCGAGGTGACAGTGGGTGGGGAAGCTCCTGTTACGCCAGTTTGAGTCTTACCTCCAAGCTACTAAACCTACCCTACAAACTGAGCGATAACAGGTCCATACTAAAGAGTTGTGTGTGTGACCAAGAGAGACAGAGAGAGAGAGAGAGAGAGAGAATTACAATGTTCACAATTTCCTAAAAGTGATAATGTTAAAATAAAAGGACAAAAAATACAAGAGTTAATTAATAGCTTCTTACAGAGCTTTTTGGAGGTTTTGCCTACACTTCAATTTTCTTTCACACTTTTCATAATTATGTTTTCATCTTTTTACTTTGTTTAAATGAGTTTAATGGTTTTTTGGGGGTCATTTTTGAGTCATTAAAGGATCCATGGACCCAAATGGTTAGCTTTTAAAGGTTATTAATATCCTAAAACTTAGTCGATTGGGTTGTGATCTAGCAGCAACTTGGAGCACTTGTTGTTAAGATGATCTAGGTCAAATCCTGACAGCCAAGCTTTGGTAGAAAGTAAAAAAGGCAATAAATCAGAAAGTGTGAAATGTGGGAAGTGATGAGTTCTAAAGTAGAGCTATGTTCACGGGCACTAAGCTCAAATATTTCTTTATAAATTTAAAAATAATAAAATACGATAATAATAATACCTTAAAAATCAGCTAGATTCCAATGAGCATCCACTAATGGTTGAGAAAGATTTGTGGAAAGGCAAACACCTTAAGAAAGAATTTTCATACTTTCTAGCAATTTTTGTGAGGATTTTGTTTCAAAAACATCTCCTAGCCAAAAACTAAGGTGGATTGGTATTTACTATTACTCTGGCTCTAATAGGCTAGAAAATGGCATCATGAATTAACAAATTTTCAAGTTTAGACAAAAGCGATTTTTCAAGCAAATGCTCGACATTTTTCTAACCTTTTCCAAGTGGAATTTGTAGGATATTATATAGCATCTAATTCCCCATAATCAACTCTAGCGTCTTTCCAATGGTATCCTAGAATAAGTTAAAGATGACTCTTTGAAGGATGTTATGTTGTTTTTCAAACTAAACAACATAACTCACTATGCATGCATTCCCAATCGAAAATACACATAATATTTAATTGGTCTTTGAGAGTTACTCTTACCTATTTAAAGTCCATCAAAACAATTGTTAAAGCACACTTCGACAACCATATCTATAAGATGTTTTGCATTAATGGTATGGAAAAGGAAATGAAGAACTAGAATTAAAAAAAATGCACGGGTGAAGGGAAGAGGAGAGGCATATGCTTCCCTCTCACTCACGCAACTCCTACCCAAAAAAATATTAGGATTTCACCAACGTATGGGAAATGGCATTAGCAACGATGAAAAGTGAAGAGGAATCTATTTTGAGGTAGAGGTACAAGCCCAAGCACTGCTAATGCATCACATGGAGAGGAAAGAGAGTGTCGCAGTGGTTGTTTCCATAAACTAACATTGGCTTGAGGCAACAACAAGTCACCTACAGCAACGTAGGTTTTGGCCAAGTGCAGTAGGCATATTTGCTTGTAAGCCACTCTCACTAGCACCAATGTTGTTGAAAAAAGGAAAACATGAGTTAGACACAATGGACTTTCAAAGGAAGTGTGGCAGCATAATGCTTGATGCCACTTTTCACCACCATAAGTGTCCTTACAAGCACATAGCTTAACATAAAGTTACCAAATGTCGAAAGGAGTGCTTATCCCATTCAAAGGTGTGGTTTCCCTATGCATGGATCCCACTAAAAGTTCTATGGTTTTGGTGTTTGTGGCTATGGGAAATGTGTGTTTCCCAATACACCTTCGTGGTGGTGTGGAATGGGGATTTTCTCTAGTTAAAGGTTCTAGCTAAATAGAAATGGCATTTGCAACAAGGAAAACTGAAGAGGAAGCTATTTTGAGGTAGAGGGACAAATCCAAGCACCTCTAATGCATCACTTGTAGAGGGTTTTGTAGGTAAGAGAAGGTGGCAGCACTTGTTTCCATGTGCTGACATTAGCTTGAGGGGGAAACAAGCCACCTAAAACTGTGTAGGTTTAGCAAGGTGTAGTGGGCATATTTGTTTAAACTTTATATGCCACTCTTCATAGCATCAGTGGTGCCAACAAAAGGAAAACACAATATAGACACAATGGCCTTGTAGAGGATGTGTGGCAACATAATGCTTTATGGGTTGCAATACCACTTTTCACAACCCTAGATGTTCTTGCAGGCACGTAGCTTAACATCGAGGTACCAACTTGTTAGCACAAATTTCTACCCTCCAATCTGAGTTGATGAACCTGTTATGACAGCGGTAAAAAACTTGGCTAATTAAAGGAGTAAGGCCTTAATTGTCACTGACCAAACCAATCTCCGTTTGGGCTAGTGCTCACTAGCCTCTGGGGGATTCCCTAGGCACAATGAAGCGCCTTGCTAGCTGATCTAAGGTCTTATTTCTGCATTAAAACTAAAAAATCAGCGAGCTGTTTTGTCTTGGACAGCGTGTGAAAGAGGTCCAAAACAATGAGAAAATTGATCTTATACGCTTGGAGGGAACCTGCAGGGTTAGCACAATGAAGATAGACTGGAAAAGAAGATGAAAACTATTCAAAATGATCGAAATTAACCATGATAAACAGTTCAGAAAATGACATATCAGATTACAAATTTACCATAATATCGCCAAGAAAAGAGGTTTGAATGATAAACGCACACTTCTTTATTGATAAAGCTTCCAAGACAGTTGATTGCACCACACTTGACAAGCCTACAACCAATACAATGAATATTTTTCTCAAAGAGGAGCCACTAGACTAGAGAAAGAGAAAAGAGAATGAGAAACACTATGCTGCTACTGCAAGAACCGACGAAATAAGCCAAGGCAAGCCTCCAATATATAGCTAGAGGGGGCGCATATCTCAAGGAGAAAGAGGGACGCATGAAGGGGGTAAAAATAGAGTCCAAGTTTATAGTAGGCGCATGAGTGCATGGGGGAGATGATTTTAGGAAACTCATGAGACCTCTCCTCCATCATAAATTAATTATCATATACTCCAATTTTAGGAATATGCGCCCTAGCCTAGGTGGATGCCACATCACTGCCACATGTCGACCTCGAAAGCTGCCACTTGGCACTACATGGACAATGACTGAACCTTCTAAATATAGAGGCAGATAAAAATAGAGTCTCTAAAAATAGGGTTCTCTAAAAATAGATTCATGGTTCTATTTTTAGAAAAATTGTCCACATACATACTGCCAAAAATAGAAATTCATCTGAATACCCTTGACTTTATACTCATTAATCTCGTCTTCCCTCAAGGGATCCAAATATGCCATCAGAACTGTCATGTGGGCCCTGATGCTCAACCTGCTAAAAATAGCAAATCTGAGTGACATTATCCAGAAAAAGGTCCAAAGGCCTCTGGATGCCTCAAGGATCAATACTGCGCTCTCGGAATCCAAATCCGGGGCCTGAATCACAACATGCCAAAAATAGCAAGTTCCTACATGTCGCCCGGAAAAACATCATCGGGCCTAGAATCCTGCAAGGACTCATACTGTATGTTCTGAACTGCCCCAAACTGTCAGGAGACCCACTCAAACTGTGCCTCCTAAAAAGTAGCAACACATATATACACCTCTCTCTCAAAATGCATGGAAACCAAGTAGATTCTGACTCTTGAACTAAGTAAACCTGTATTGATCATGTACCTGCCTCGTGTGTGAATCAACCTTCTGCTCAATATAAGTGTTAAAACCCTGGGAAAATCTCAGTATGCCAACCAAAGTGTTGAATGTTGGCTCTTAACCCTCAAAACTTTCAAGGGTGAAAATCTAGGGTTTAACACAACTGTGGGAAGGAGTGCTTATCCCATTCAAAGGTGTGATTTTCCTATGAAAAGCCCACAGTAGAAGTTCTATGGATTTTTTGATGTTTGTGACCATGGGAGGTGTGTTCTCCCCAACACACCTTCATGGTGGTGTGGAATGGGACTTTTCTCTATTTACAAGTTCCATTTCAAAGGCTATAGCCACCTATAAGTCAAGTTGTTTTTTTGTTTGGTGGCTTAGCCTTTGTTAGCATTTTCTGAACCGCCACCTTGCTCTCTTGCATGACAGCCTTGTTGATAAATGTAGCTCGAGCAAGAACTTCTTGCACATGTTCAATGTAAACATGCAAGAAGTGCTTCGAGACATTTCTTTGGTGACCACCTTGGAAAGGTGATCACTAATTCTATCTTGTAATTTCACTTGAAAAATTAAAATTAAAATGAAAGTCTAATGTTTTGAATTCAACTAATCTTACGAATCTAAACGAAATGTTCTAAAAGTTCTAGAACATTAGTGACTTGGATTAGGATTTAATTTTAGCCCTACATTTCATGATTGAGATAGGTAGCAGCTAGGATTGAAGAGATTAGTTGCTAGGATTGAGAAGATTAGTTATCCTCTCTCAAAGCATAAATAGGACAAGATAGGAGAGATCTCGTACACATGAGAAGAGAGAAAGGGAGTTGGAGGAAGGAAGAGTGCATCCAGAAGAGAAGAAGAGCAAATCTACTAAAGAGACCAACAAGTACTGCAGGCCATATAGTTCATGTTAAATTTGGCAGCATCAACAATCATTCTCCAATGAGAGGCCATATGGGCCACCCTGAGGCTAGCCAGGGAGATTTGGAGAATCAACCAGTCTTGTGAGGTATTGACAAAAGCAAGGGGGAACGTACAACCTCGGTGAGTCAAACCAAAAGTCAGGACGAACGAGATGTTATATGATCTTGTGAGCCAAGCCAAGGCAAAGGTAGAAGCCTTGTAAGTCTAAGACAAAAGTGAAGATGTAAGTCTAATACAAAAGTCAGGGGGAACGTACAACCTCTGTGAGCATAGAGAGTCCAATGCAAAAGTTGGGGGGAATGTACCTCTGTGAGCATAGACAAACTAGTGCAAAAGTCAGGGGGAACGTACAACCTCTGTGAGCCTAGTCAAGCCTTGCAAGCCGTGAGCAAAAGTCAAGGCATCTAGCAAAAGTTAGGTTGAACATAAAATTCCTATGGGCTAGAAACAAACAATCTTCTTGATATTGCAAATGATGTAAATGTATTGATCTAGTGTGTTGGCCACGTGTAACACCATCCACCATGAAGAAATTTGAATTGCCTTGTAAAGAGTCGAGTTGTAAAAGTCAAAATTGCATGTCTAGGTCAAAGTCAAAGTTGTCAAGTTTTTGTTGCATGTCGCACATTGCATGCATGCTGAGTAGTTCGATTGCATGTCCAGTCAAGGTCAAGTCAATTGTTGAGTTGGCATAACATGCAGTGCCATGTCAAGGGTGAGTCCTAACAAAAGTGTTAAAGTTCAGTTCTAAATCTGGTTGCTGAGTTAAGTTCAGTTGTAAACACATGCATTCACTTAGGCTATTTCGAGTCTTCCTTTCTCCTCCTTTAAGATACAAGGTCGACCCTCTTCATCTATTATCTCAAGCCAGCGCATGAGCGAAGGAAGAGGGTGTATAACAGTCCAACATAACAAGTGCATATCAGTCCTTAAACAGAGGATATATCAGTCCAAAAACAAGGCGCATATAAGTCCACAATAAGGGTATATATCAGTCCAGTATTAGGTGCGCATAACAGTCCAGAAGAGGGGCACATATCAGTGCATTTTAGGGCTGCGTTTTCAGACCAAGCACCTATAACAGAGTTTATAACAGCAAGGTTTCTCAGTAGGAGACAGTCAGGTCAGAGTCGTTGGCAAGCTCTTTAAGAGCAGAGTATTCATGGTGGATATTTTGTAAGTGATCATACTTTATTAATGCAATAACATGAGATTGTTTGCTGGGGGTTTTCTCCCTGTAAAGGATTTCCCCAGGGTACATGTGTTGTGATCTTGAATGATGGTTATTCTCTATGGCATAGTTTCCAGAACCAGACCAATCATTGAACCGGTCAACCAAAAAAAACGGAACCAGAAAAAAAGGGAAAAAAACTGGATCAAAAAACCGGTCACTAAAAATACATAAAATATTCAAATTTTGAAAAAAAAATACATATTCATGTGCATCCATCAAAATGCGAGTGGGGGAATGTATACTTATAATACTCGCAAAATGCTGCCAGTTGATTCTGTTAAATTTACATGCAGCAGCGAGAGCCATTCTCCTGGAGGATGGCTAAGACACTAGACAGATCTAGGGCCCCCAGTGAACTCCTGGGGTATGTGGTCTGGGACCAAGTTGATAAAGACCCTAGACGAATGTCTAGGGCCCCTAGACTGGATCCAGGGTAACCATGCCTG
>SNQJ01S0024135.1:226669-241058 GCA_010110895.2 Picea sitchensis | reverse complement strand
TGGCTATCTAGCCTAGGGTTTGCTTCCAAAGGAATTCTCAGGTCAAGGTTAAGGTGCTCGGAGGGAGGCTTCGGCCTGTGGTTGGGTGACGAGGGTATCGTCAATGGTAAAACGAGCACACCATCTTCTATATTCTAACAGAAAGATCATATTTAAACTCAATAAGCATGGAAGAATTACATGGAATCTTCACAGCATATGAAATGAGAACTAAATAGAAAAATCCAGATATAAAAGAAGCAACCTTCAAAGAATCCAAAAAGTCAAATCAAAAGAGAAGGCAAAAAGAAGAACATAGCAGCAACAATGACTTCTCATAAGATGATGAAGAAGTGGCCAACTTTGTCAAAAGACTGAAAAAAGGGAACCGACGATAGATATAGAGGTAAGCTTCATTTAATTTGTTTTAATTGTGATGGTATTGGTCATTTTTCTAACAAATTTCCTTATAAGAAAAAGAGAAATAATGAAGGTTACTCAAAAGAAAAACAAACATATAAAGGAAAAAGAACCACAAAGAAAGTTTTCAAGAAAATCTTATGCACCAAAGACGACATCTCATCATCAGATGAAGATGAAGTCAGTGACAGTGAGACAGAAAGAGTTCTATTAATGGTAGTAGAAGACTCTGATAAAGAAGACTCCGAAGAAGAATATGAAGAAGTCGATGAAGAAGTCGAAGAAGAAATTGAAGAGGCAGAAGTTGACTACCGAGAGGAATTAATGTGTGCCATAGAGTTTATCAGAAGATAAAAAAAAAACAAAACAAGAAACTACAAGCAAAACTAGACAAGAAAGAAGACAGTCAAGAACTAGAACAAATTATCACAAATTTGAAGGTTCAAATAGAAGAAGATAAAAGAATTGAAGAAGCACTCAAATAACAACTAGAAGAAAAAGACAAGATCATTGGAAATTTGAAAGTAGAGATTGTCACATTAAGAAAGGATCTTCAAAAGAAAAATATGCATAACAACCCAAAAGTTTTGGATGACATTATCAACAGTAAAAAATCTCATCATGACAAGTCCGGACTTGGATACAATCAGACAAAAAAATAATCAATCTCCAAAACAACAGAGCAAGAAACATATCCGAAAAGATTTGCAAAAACAATTAAGGGGGGTAGGAAGATTACATGGACACTCCTCCACCGAGAAGATTCAAAATTTAGAATCAACAAGCAACAAATATCCCTCAGGAAGAAGAACAATTCATAAGAGTACCTCCTTTCATAAGATCTTAAACTCCCAGGGATCAAACTATATTTTTTGGTTTATGTTATGCATGTAATAATTTTGGACATAAAGCTGTGAATTGCAGAGCTAACAACATGAACAAAAACAACTTTGAAAGTCATACACAAAGGGGTTATCCAAGACGGCCTAGTGAAACACAGAGAAGAAGTTACAACAAGTTTGAATCTTTGAGCACTGAAGTGGAATGTTACAAATGTAACAATTTTGGACACATGGCCAAAGATTGCAAAATGACAGTCCCTCCTAGAGAACCGCAATAGAATAACAACAATCACAGACATGAACCTCATAAAATGACATGGATAAGAAAACAGGATCAGTATAGGAATGAAGAATGCACACTCTCTCTACAAGATAAGCAGAAGAAACGTGGTTGGTATGTTGACAGTGGGTGTTCAAAACACATGACTAGTGATAGAGACAAGTCTCTCTCATTTAATATTACACGTGAGCATATTGAATATCTATAGGTGACTGAGGTAACCAAAGGATATCTAAGCCGAATTTTAGAGGGAAAGTGAAGAAAAGAAGGCTGGAATTCAAGGGAGGATAAATTCTTTTGATGATACTTTCTAACGTATGTTATTTACAGGTCATCTCACCAGTTTTGCAATAAATTTTCTTCTAGAATGATTCATACCGTGAAATTTATAGTCCATTGAGGAAACATATCCAAGTATCTGTGGTAAATTTTTTATCTTGTGGGTCATTTTATTTTTGGAGTTACACTCCGTGGAAAATAAGGTTTGTGGCTAGTCTTGAAACTAATCTAAAACATGTGTTTCGGGTAAAAACGTCATAACTTCTTCATAACAAATCCAAATTCAGTAAGACCAAATGTGTTTGTTAGAGTACAGTCTGTATTTTTCTGTGTAACATTTTCAGATCCATTCAACAAAAATTCCATGCGTGACACGTTTTACATGGTCTCTCTCTAGAATAAGCCCAAATTCAACAAGGTATGCCATTTCTGTTATAACTCCTTTTCTGAGAGGTTCCAAGTAGTGACACATGGAGGAATTGCATTAAAAAACTGAAGAACATTGCTTACTATTTTCAGATCTTTATTAATTATAGGTACATAGCTATGATTATTTCAAGTTAGGGTTGTTGACTAATCCCGAACTAGTTATGTGAGACTAAAGAAAAATTTGATGATAATGCTAGTCTCTTGTTGTGAAATTTAAGGAAGGTTTGCAGGTATGTGATTATATACACCAGGTCTATTACAGAGTTGCAAATCATATTTGGATGATGAAATTGATAAGGGCTTTTGTTTAAGGTACATGTTGGGTACATGGTTGAGACAAGTAGTTGATGAGTTGGCACATACATGAGGTGTATAGTTGATGATGTTGGTACATATTGATGAGTCATAGTTGATGAGTAGTTGACACATGATTGGTACATATTTGGTACATTGTTGGATGGACTTGTTTATGGTACATGTTGATTACAGGTTGTTTGGTACAAGTTGGTGCATGGTTGATGCACTTGTTTATGGTACAAGTTGATTATAGAGCGAGGTACAGGTTGATGCATGATTTAGGTTTATTGGTACAAGTTTATAGCAGTATATCTCACAATGATAGTGTGATAGTGGTTCCATCATTGTACTTCTACTTCAGGGCAGTTGGACGGGTGGTTTTAGCCACCTTCCGGTTGTAGCCGGATAACATAGGGGGTTGTAGCCTCCTTCTGGTTGTAGCCAGAGGATAGAGGAGTTGGAGCTTCCCTCATGTTGTAGCTTGAGAAACAAGGGGGTTGGAGCCTCCTTCCAGTTGCAGCTGGAAAAAAAAGGAAGTTGGTGCTTCCAATGAATGTAATTCTTCAAGACATATAAGAAAAAACATTATGTGGTTTTTTCCCGCTTTGGGTTTCTACATAAAACAGTGGTGTATTGTGTATGTGTATGATTGTTCATTTGTTCATTGCTTATTTACTCTGTAGTTGTTGGATGATAATGCTACATTAATATAACACTTGGATTATATGGTTAAAAAGGATTAAATTACTCTATTACTTATTCACCCCCCCTTTCAGTAATCCAACATTCTGCACATGAACAATAACAACGTCCACCACATTGTCCTGGTCCCATAAGACAATGGGTCTTGCTCCATGAGATAATGACTCTAGGTATCATGGTAAGTTTTGTTAAGGAAAAAATATGAATTATCTTACTCAAGCATTTTTGAATCTTGTCTGGCTAAGACAAGATAGTCGGGAATATCACCCTATGTTTTATAGCCTAAAAAATATTTCGCAATCCAAAAGTATTAATTACAAGGGTTTAGGTTGATTTTTTAATGAAAAGAATGTTGCAAAATAACATAATTTTTTTATATAAGTTTATGAAAAACATACAGATTACAGAAAATAAATGTGGAGACTAAAAAGAAAAAGTAACCAAGTCACAGATACACACAAATGAGATAGAATAACAATCTGCTTTATTTCATTCCGAGATGTTAAAAAGTGTTTTTCTTTTACAAAACCCTGTGAGGGCATGGACCAAAGTCTAATTTAGAAAACCCTGATGAAAACCATACAAAAGGACTCTGACAAGAAGTAAAAACTGAACTTTATAATCTGGATTAGCTTTCCACAGACTGTTGCCAATTTGACTATGCAAAATATCATTTATCAGCTATGAAACTTAATCCATAAACATACAAGTATACACAGACTATCAAGGATGGATAACACCTCTAAAACAAACATCTCAATGATTTGGATCAGTTTTGAACCTTGTTGTCTACAATAGGACCCTGTTGTCAAAAAGAGAATTAGGCCTTTAATGAACTCAATAATGAATGAAAACTGAAACTATCTCATGAAATCAAAAGAGCAAATCTTAGTCTTGCTTTCTCCTTCTATTCTCTCCTTGTTTCTTCTTCTCATTTGGCTTTTATGCCTTCCAAATAAGTTGAAGTAGTTCAATTACTTTCTTTAGTTGAGTTAGTTTGACTTAACTAATTTAGTTTAGGAGAAATAATAATAATAATAATAGTTAAGGGTCTTTATTTAATAATAACTAGGTAGGTGGGACCCCTTGTGACTCCCTTCTTTTATTCTTTTCAAATTATAAAATAAAACACAATTGGATAATCAGTTAAACACATGCCACCTTGTAACTCCTTTAAATACCTTCAAAATTTGAATAATTAAATATCAGAAATAATTCAAATTATATCCAAAAATATGTAAATATCCACGTTATCCCAAAAAATAGCTTGTCCAAACTTCCTACACACCAATGTCTTCAACAACTCAATCATAAAAACACATAAATTAAAATCCATAATTGCCACTCTGAGAGACAATCTTTCTTTTATCACTTGTGTCCCCCTTTGACTTCTTGGGAGTATCCTTTGGTTGATTTGAACCTTGAGGTTGTATCTCACTAATAACATGGGAACAATCATCCTTCAGATGCATACGGGAGGACACTGATTTTGAAGAGTCATTTGAAGGATGGGAAGGGGAGGCAATAGCTTTGGCTTTATCTTGCACATGTGGGACATCAATTTTAAGCCTTTTACTAGCATGAGAGGATTGAACAAGTGAATGCACAGGGAAAATTTGAACATTAGGATTTACAGGTGGTGGAGGAGGTAATGACAAATTGGGCCATCCACGATGATGAGAGATAGCCAGATTGACAATCTCTTTTCATCCATCATTTGCAGGTGCTTTTGGTTGCAAGGACACATGAGGAGGCAAAAGAATACCATGTATGTTTTGAGGCTGGAAGGGAGGTCTCTCTAGTTGATGTTGTATTATTCCTTGCCCGATCAAGTTAAAGAACCCAACTAGGAACAACTGGTTCAATTCCTGTGGGTCAGGATCAAAATGAATGGAGAATCTAGGCCTTCTAGGCCCTCTATTCCAGATACCTCTTCCTCTATTATTTCTGCCATGGATGCACCTGCTGAAGAAACTCATCCTGTATGCAACAATAACTAGCCCTTAACAGACCATACATGACATTCTATTTGCATGAAACAAAATTTGGCTCAGGAATTGACACAAGACCCATGCAAATCCATCCATAAGAAATAATTTAATAATTGCCAAGTAGGCAAGGGGTGGTAAGGTGCAAGGGGTGGTAAGGTTCATGGGACATCTGGACGGAGTATAATGAGCGAAAAAGTGATATAATGAGAGGGGGTAAATACACGAGTACTGCTCAACAATTAATAAAATAATTTAACTGTGCATTCAAATACCAAAAATATCAGTTGCCATCTATTTATGTGTTATCACTTTTGTTGTTGTTATACAAAGTTTTTTTTTTTAGTTTTATTTTATAGAACAAGGTTGTTGAAATGAAATCGGGATTATGAGGGGATATAATGAGCAAAAAGTGGTAGCATGATAGGGATATAATATGAATGTTGTTCATATAAAATAAATTAAATCAAACAATTAAACATTATAACTATCAACGTTCACTTTTAAAAACCACCATCAAACTGTCATTTATTTTACAGATTATTTGCCGACTTTAAAAAAAAAACAACTCATATGCCCATAAATACTCAATTACAATAGCCTTTGCATCTATGTAATATTTATATAGCATTCCTATCAATAGTCTTGCAATCGATATGTTGAACATAATAACCCTTTGAACCACAACCATTCGTATTCCAATGCTAAATCTCTTTTCCTTTTAAAACCAATAGAAGACACACATTGAGCTCGACCATTTATAACCAATTCTTGTTCTTTAAAATCAAATAAGAACATGCATAGAATTAACCACCACTATCCATTGTTTAAACATTGTTTGCATAATCGAACTGGGCGTTAGAAATCGTAATCAGGCCCTATGTTCCTTTCACACACAATTGTCTCTTTTTAAAAATATAATCAACATAGGGATTGATTCGAACAACATTTGCCAAGTAACATACAACGATGAGCCCAAACTTCTCATAATTTCACATGTACAAACTTCTTTTTAAAATTTCCCAATCGAGACACTGAACCAACTAGTGACCATTCAAAGCAACACACACACTGCTCTTTTACCCTCGACTGGATTGATACAATATCAAGATCGTGATTAAGGTTTAAACACAATGAACAAAGATAAATAACAGTCAATTAAAGGAATAAGTCCTCTGAAACACACACAGCTCGTGCCTTCAAAAATTTACCACAGAGAAGTAACATGTAATAACTCTTAACATTGAGGGTTATCAAATGACAGTCAGCCACCTCCAATAGAGAACGAGAAGAAGTGAACACTTAATAGCACTGTAAAAAGAATGCCCGAGCATAAACCGTGGCCAACCAAAGCATATATAAAGCTTCCATTAAAGTTCTGGGTGATACTAAACCTGACTGCGCAATGCTTCTAATTGACAATGATAATAAGGACAACGCCATGATAATTAACAGCTTGGGGCTCGACCAAGACATGGCAAGAAACACTCCAACTCTTAACAATTCACATTGCAACTCGGAGAATTGAAACATATCAACCACACAGATGAAATGGAGTGGCAAAACTTAATGCCAAGACTAGTTGTAAAACCCATGTGCAAAACTCAAAGCTTGTTAAACTATAATCATAGGTTCCACAGAGAACTAGAACAAAAACCCCAAGCTGACCGAACATGATTTTCTGTGATTTAACCAATAAACCCATGCACATAATACACACAACAAAATACAACCATTCTTCTTTCTTTAAAATTCCAACAGTCTAGAATATTCACAAGAAGAACCCACGGAAGAAACATCGATACACAGTCCAAAAACATAAGAAAAACATAGACCTCGAGAAATTCTGAGCCAAAAATCGATTCATAATGAAAAGTAACCATTATGGATGGAAAAATAAGGAACCATACCTGGAAAATATTGCTCGAGGGAGAGAGTTGGACTATATCCTCCTTCACAACCAAAAATTGCGGAGCATCAACAACCACCAGAGAAAAAAACAAAACAAATGCAAGTATGGCTAGGGTGATGGGCCTCGAGGGTTGTTTGAGTGACGTGCAATAAATGCATGTTGCTTCCTTCACCAGCCTCATTCAATTCAACGTACAAGCCAACCAACTCACCATAACACTAACCATTAAATCAACCATATATTCCATTGCTATATTCCATTGCATAGTGCGCCACCCAAAGTAATGTCAAAACCTTAAAAAAAAAAAACAACAACAATGTGCCATATATTACCCTATGTGCTTCAACATCTATCATATAAAAAAGTGCATAAGTCTAACAGTAAGGGTTATGCACCCTCCCTTTTTCACAATAGCACATAACATTTGGGCTTGCGTATAGTCCTTTTGTTTAGAAGAGCTCCCATACCATCCCCTTATATAAAATCATATGTAAAACAATTAATCCATGTTTAATTGCAATATCCAAAACAAAACCTGTAATAATCCTTTTATCCATATGATAGCCATAATATGCAAGTGATCATCAAAACCATCTAGCCATGTAACAATCAACCAACCATCTTATGTTGTCATAAGGATTAAAACCATGACTTGAATTATCAAACTGTAGAAGATTGTGCTGGAATCATCATAACAACAAACAAAATATATAAGTGCAACATATCCATCATGGCACCATTAGTCTACAAGGGGTCCCACCTACTAGTTAATTATTAATATAAATAAACAATAGAGCTTGGAAATCATTTGCGAGCATTATTCATCATTGTGATTTTAAGCATCAACAAATTGGCGACTCCAGAGGGAAATCTGTTTCCAACATATTAAGAACTCAGATTGTCTGGATTCGTAGACCAGGTGAACAATAGATCAAGGAATGTATATCAGAATGATTATGCAACAGGGGAAATGAGCAGTTTAAGGGAAAAGATGATTTGGGATTTAGGGAATAACTCATGGAAAGTGTTACGTATGAGGGGCTTGTTCCTGTATGCATAACATTCGATTAATCATAGTGAAATCATTCTTTGCTTTAAGGAGAAAAACTCGGGTGTGATCTTTTTGAATCTCGGAGAGGAGGGAAGAAAAGGAAAGCAAAAAATAGGGATAAAAAACCAATAATCTTATCTAACAACAATACTGGAAGAAAATAGAAATTTCAATGATGTCTTCAAGGAGGGACATCATGACAGTTGTGTAACATGATTTTTATTGATTAACAATACTTGCAGAATAACATCGGCGTGGCAAAACTGATCTAGAATTTATTTATGACAAGAAAGAAGTCAATAAAATATATAAAAAAACATAAAGAAATAAACAACGAAGCAAAATCAAAGCAATGAAACAAAACTATAATATAGAAGTAATTACATACAACATTTAAACTTTCACACTGGTCCCACATAGTGTTTTAAGTGGGAACCGTTTGTGATATAGGAAAATAACCGCTCTTCCAAGTCCTTTAGAATATAGGAATTTGCGCCCAGGACAAAACGATTTTAAAAGGACCCAGCCATAGCTTTTGAAACTTTGAATGCCTTCCTCTATCAGCGTGAGAGGAATCCCACAACAAGACTTTCTCATTGACCTTAAATCTAAGATCTTTTGCACTCTTATTGAAATATCTCTTGACAGTTTGTTGTCTTTTCTTTATGTTTTCCAAGGCAAAAGTCATTTGTTCCTCGAAAGCCAATAGTGCATTTATCCTCTGAGGAATATTAGAATAATTCAATTCTTCCATCTCTAGCATCAGCCTTAAAGAAGAAAATTCAAGCTCGGTAGGCAGAATGGCTTCTTGACCATAAACAAGATGAAAGGGGGTGCAACCAGTGCTCACCTTGGTGGTAGTGTGATCTGCCCAAAGGGTGTAAGTGAGGAGGGTGTGGCATTGATGAGGCTTATCTTCGATGAGCCTCTTGATAATTCTAACCAGATTTTTGTTAGTAGACTCGACTTGCCCATTTCCTTGAGGGTAATAAGCTTATGAGGTAAAATGTTTAACTCCCAGTTTAGCTAGAAACTGAGTCAGCTTAGTAGAAATAAAAGCAGGATTGTTGTTTGTAATAATCAATAAAGGAAGGCCAAATTTGGAAAAAATATTAGTTTAAAGGAAAGAAATAACCTGCTCATCCTGCGAATGCTTAAGTGGGACAACTTCAGTCCATTTCGTAAAATAATCTGTAGTTGTCAAGATGAAAACTTGCCCTGCTGAAGATGGAGGATTAATAAGACTGATAAAGTCCAGACCCCATTTTGAAAAAGGAAATTCAGGGAGGACAGGTTGTAAAAGCATGGTAAAAAGATGTTCTTTCCGGGAGAACTTCTGGCACTTGTCACAAGATCTTGAAAAATTATAAGAATCACGAAAAATTGAAGGCCAATAGTACCATTTTCTGATCATTTTAAAAGTAGTAGTTTTAACAGAAAAGTGGCCACCTACATGAATAACAGAATTTGAATATCCATGGGTTTCTTGTAAGAATTTATGTGCTTCCTCATTATTTACACAACAAAGTAACATACCATCGACAGATCTACTAAACAAGAAGTCTCCTAAAATGACATATCTGGAAGATTCAAGAAGGAGCCTTCTCCTTTGATGAGTAGCTAAATTATCTAGACATCTCTGATTTTGCAAGTAATACATCAAATTTTTGTACCAGGGATGTTCAGTTACAGGAAGGATTTAACTGTCAATGTAAAATAGTGCTGACAGAGAGCTATCTTGTTCATCCATTTCTTCACTTGCTTCAGCATGTTGAGCTAAGTGAAGGGGTAAGTCACGTCCCTTAATAGTTTTTGAAGTCATGATGGTTAAATCATGCTTTTGGATCTGGGCAAGCCAATGTGCAAGTTTCCTTGAAAGATAAGTATGTGAGAGAAAAAACTTGATAGCAGGTAAAGGGACTTTTACCAGCGCGTGCTTACCTAAGATAAAGTGGTGAAATTTCTCCACAACTTTAACAAGAGCGAAAACATATTTTTCAATATAAGAATATTTGAATTCATCATCTGATAATCTTTGACTCATGCTTGAGTTATTGGTTTTTCGTTATTCTAATCATCACATTGTATGAGGATAGCAGAGACTGCTTCCTCTGTGACATTAGTGTATATAATAAACTCTTTCTCAAAATCTGGCATTGCCAAAATCGGTGCGGAACTGATTGCCTTCTTGATCCTTACGAAAGCATTCTCGATGTCATAAGTCCAAGAAAAGGAGAAATCTTGCTTGAGAAGATTGTGAATTGGTTTGACCATTACAACAAAATCAGGAACAAACCTATGAACAAAGTCGATGATGCCCATAAAGGCTTGAACCTCCTTTTTGGAAGTAGGAGTAGGAAGATTTAGGATAGAAGCAATCCTTTTGGGATATATGCTTATTTCTGAATCAGAGACAATATGCCCAAGGAGATTTCCCTGGGTAACGTTGAAAATAGACTTAGAAGGATTTAAAGAAATGTTGAATTTCTTGCATCGCATGAGAACCTTTCTAAGATGACCAAAATGATCCAATCGGTTCTTTGAATATACAGTCAAGTCATCAAGATAAATATGAATAATCTTACCAATCAGATCGTTAAAATCTAGCTGCATAGCTCTTTGGAAAGTGGCACAAAACCAAAGTCACGTCTTTGATTTCACCAATTGTCGATTGTTGTAAACTATTATAAGAGAACATGCTTCTCGCATTTTCATTTGTACAAGACAAGCCTAACTCTTCCAAAATAATGTTCGACATTACGCTTGGGCCCGAACCGCCGTCAATCAGAGAAAAATGGGTTATTTTGTCCATAATCTTTACAGAAATGAAAAATGGAGGATTTTTTACAGGGTGTATAAACCTATTTACACCTACTTTATTTACATTAGAATCCTCTTATTTTACCTCTTTAGAGAGATTGGCTATGGTGGAAGCTTTTCCTTCCATGAAATATTTTAGATGCTTTTGTTGCTCAGGGACGACAACCATGTCCAGAAGAGTAGCATTGGCCTTGATATTAGCCAATTGATCAAGAATGTTGTATATCGAAGAGGGAAGAGGGGAGGGAGTTCCTTGACTGTCAGGAGTTTTAGTAACTTGTACAGTAGAAGCTGGTGAAGTCGAGCTTGGGCTAGAAGAAGTACGAGGGGGGTCATATTTTTCTTTTGAAGCATAGGAATTATTCCTAGTGTTTGTGATCATGACATCCTCTAGTTCTGTGAAATCTATAACAACAATGGTAGTTTCAGGCCTTTTGCCAAATATTTTATCTCTGACACTCTTCTTTACCTCACAAGTACTTTCCTCCTTGTGTTTCTCGCAAAAGTTACACCAATTGTGAGGCATGATGGCTTTAGGCTAAAAGTTGTTTTCATTTGAATTATTAAAGGGTGGTGAAGAAGAAGATGAGGTCCCAGGAGTAAGTGAAGGGGAATTTCCCTTTCTCTCATATGCTATCATTCGGTTATTCATATCTTGTACAAGCTGTAAGAGGGCGGACATGTTTGTTTTCTTAATTGAGTTTCCTTTGGGAAGCCCTGTTCTTTCCAGTTGTTCTTCATACTCTAGGCAAGTATGCAGAGCGGAACCAAGATTGTCAATAGATTTTTCTTCAAGCCTATGACGGTAGGGGGAAGGTAGATCATTATAGAAATGCATAAAATCGGCTTGGTTCTAAGGGAGAATAAGTTCGGGGATTTGGTTATATAGCTTGGTGAAACGTAAGTTGAAAGACTTGATAGTCTCATCGTCTTTGTATGCAATGTTATTATATTCCCATAATTGTTTGGCTGGGCTTTTAGACTGCCCATAAGTAGATTTGAACCACTAAACTAACTCCTCCCAAATGGAAAGAATCTTGGGAGGGAGATCAAAGACATTTGTCACTGCTTTCCCTTCAAGGGAATTAACGAATAAGTGAATACAAGTATCATTGTCATTAGCTACTATATTGTGACATGCATTAGAGAATGCCATCAAGTGTTCATTCGTAGTGACTGTGTTATTTCCTGAAAACCTAGGGAGGTGATCTTTGAATTTTGGAAGTGGATGGGTAGTAGGTGTTAGGTTTAGAGGAGAGGAGAGGATACATGCCACGAGGTAGTAGTAGAATCTCCTTCGAATTGAAAGAGTCCATACTTCTTTATGACCTTGGTGGGGTTGGTAGTAGATTGGATAAGGACTTGATGGCTATACAAGCTACCAATCATTGACGAGGCTGAAGGTTGAGATGAAAAAACACCTCCAGTGCCACCAGAGCCACCCACAGATGTCATTTTGTGAATGATGGGTAAGGGAGAGAAAGACAAACTAGCTGAATCAGACAAAGTTCTCCTTAGAGTACCTTGTTGGGTTGAAAAAACAATGTTTCTTCTTCCTATTTCAGCGATAGGGTTGATCTCAGGTGATAAGCCTCTTCTTCTCCTAGATATGTGAGGGTTTAAGGACATTAAAAGAATATCAAAAAATTAAGAAAAAGAAAGCTATAGTTGATTCTTAGGCTGCCTTTTCCTAGCCTCCCAATGTTCTCTGACACTTATGTCTTGTTCAATTACTGCCCACGAGCGTTCAACCTCAACCCGGGTGTTAGTGGTTTCTAAGATGGTATTGAATAAGGTTAAAACAATGTTGGTCTGGTCTTTAAGACCGGGCTCAATATTGGGCTGCCTTGTAGCAGATATTGTCATGAAGGAAAGAAAACAATCAAAGAATCGAAAACATAAATATTCAATGATAATCACGAATACAATCAACCAGAGAGATATGGAAGATCTCCCCAGTATGGCCGCCAAATAAATGTTGAGGAAAAGATATGATTTATCTTACTCAAGCATTTTCGAATCTTGCCTGGCTAAGACAAGATAGTCGGGAATATCACCCTATGTTTTATAGGCTCAAAAATATTTCCCAATTCACAAGTATTAATTACAAGGGTTTAGGCTGATTTTTTAATGAAAACAATGTTGCAAAATATCATCAAATTTTTATATAAGTTTCTGAAAAATATACAGATTACAGAGAGTAAATGTGGAGACCAAAAAACAAAAGTAACCAAGTCACAGATACACACAAATGAGATAGAATAACAATATGCTTTATTTCATTTTGATATGTCAAAAACTGTTTTTCTCTTACAAAACCTTGTGAGGGCATGGACCAAAGTCTAATTTAGAAAACCCCGATGAAAACCATACAGAAGGACTCCGACAAGAAGTAAAAACTGAACTTTATAATCTAGATCAACTTGTCACAGACTATTGTCAATTTGACTATGCAAAATATCATTTATCAGCTATGAAACTTAATTGATAAACAAACAAATATACACATACTATCAAGGATGGATCAACACCTCTAAAACAATAATCTGAATTATTTGGTTCAGTTATAAACCTTGTTGTCTACAATAGGACGTTGTTGTCAAAAAGAGATTTAGGCCTTTAATGAACTCAAGAATGAATGAAAACTGAAACTGTCTCATGAAAATAAAAGAACAAACCTTAGTCTTGCTTTCTCCTTCTATTCTCTCCTTGTTTCTTCTTCTCATTTGGCTTTTATGCCTTCCAAATAAGTTGAAGTAGTTCAACTACTTTCTTTAATTGAGTTAGTTTGACTTAACTAATTTAATTTAGGTGAAATAATAATAATAATAATAATAAAGGGTATTTATTTAATAATAACTAGGTAGGTGGGGATCCCTTGTGACTCGCTTCTTTTATTCTTTTCAAATTATAAAATAAATCACAATTGGATAATCATTTAAACACATGCCACCTTGTAACTCCTTTAAATACTTTCAAAATTTGAATAATTAAATATCATAAATAATTCAAATTATATTCAAAAATATGTAAATATCCACATTATCCAAAAAAAAATAACTTGCTATCCAAACTTCCTACAGACCATTGTCTTCAACAACTCAATCATAAAAACAGATAAATTAAAATCCATACTTGCCACTTTGAGAGGCAATCTTTCTTTTATCATTGTTGTCCCCCTTTGAATTCCCGAGAGTAGCCTTTGGTTGATTTGAACCTTGAGAATGTATCTCACTAATAACATGGGAACAATCATCCTTCATATGCATACGGGAGTGTTGGATCATGTTGTCATTGATGCCAATGGTTTGATTGATTGATGTCAAGTGATTGATTGATGTCAAAGAATTGATTGATTGATGATTGATGTAATATAATATGTATTGTCCT
>SNQJ01S0024135.1:206533-218823 GCA_010110895.2 Picea sitchensis | reverse complement strand
GTAATGAATAAAGATATGAAAATAGTACACAATGTTCTTCAGTGTGTTTTATGCAATTCCTCTAGGTGTCACTACTTGGAACCTCTCAGAAAATGAGTTATAGCAAAAATGGCATACTTTGTTGAATTCTGGGTTATTCTAGAGAGAGACCTTGTAGAGCGTGGCCCGCACAGAATATTTGTTGTATGGATCTGAAAATTTTACATTGAATAATATAGACTGTAATCTAATCGACACATTTGGTCTTTCTAAATTTTGATTTGTTCTGAAGAAGTTATACCGTTTTTACCCGAAACACTTGTTTAGACTAGTTTTAGGACTAGCCACAAACCCTATTTTCAATGGCGTGTAAATACAAAAATACAACGACCCACAAGATGAAATGTTTACCACAAATACTTGGATATGTTTCCTCAATGGCCTATCAATTTCATGGTCTGAATCATTCTAGAAAAAAAATTATCGCGAAAATGGTGAGATGACCTGTAAATAACATACCTTAGAAAGCATCATCAAAAGAATTTACTCTCCCTTGAATTCCGACCTTATTTTCTTCACCTTCCCTCTGAAATTCGGCTTAGATATCCTTTGGTTACCTCAATCACCTGCAGATATTCAATATGCTCAAGTGTGTTTAAAATGAGAGAGCCTTGCCTCTTATTTATACTCTCCAATTAGCTTCCTTAGAAGCATCTTCTAGGTCACTTTTCCCATATTCCTTATTTTAGGGTTAACCCACTTCTAATTTCTCCATTAACTTTATTATTTAAATAATTTCTTTTTTTATTAACTTTGAATTACAGTACACTCATCACTTCACTTTATTATTTAACTTCTAAAATCTCTTAAACCACTTTGACTACTTTGACCTTTTGGGGCTTCAAGCCAACATATGAGGGTCCTCCAACTTCGTAAGGCCATAACTCTCAAAGCATGAGGAGTTATGTGACGTTACACATACCACAAGAAATGGAATGACATGTGCTATCCATATAGAATATTCTTACTTACAAATATACCAAAACTCATACCATTATCCATCAAACAAACTCGGGCCCATTACTTAAGCCCGAGTTCTCCAACTTCTCATGGCCATAACTCTCTAACCGTGATGAGTTATGTGACGTTCCACATACCAATGGAAATGGAATGAAAATAACTATCAATGTAGGATAGTTTCAATGAAAAATTCACTCACCTTCTTCTCATTATTCCACAATTAAGCATGGGTTCTCTAACCATACTTCTAGGATAACTCAATCCACAAAGTGTCTTCCCATGAGGGATTTCACCATAAGGAGACCACTTTGGATTTCATCAATTTGTACTTCTTTTCAACCATGAAAAGACAATAATGAGTCATCTTTACATCAAACAAACTTGGGTCCATTACCCAAACCTTTGTGCCACCGGGCTTTCTTCAAAGGTTAACATCAATCACTAAGGGTTGACATCAATCTACAATATCACTCTCCAATGGTTGACATCAATGACAACCAACAATCCATACTGACTATCCATCAACCTAATCCAACTGTCTGACAGTTGTAAGCAACAAATTAACACGTACCAAAGAGGATTCGAAAAGGAAAGTGGGTGATACCATTTCCTTGAACCTTGGGACCTCTGAATATCCAAAGACGGTTATACTAGGTGCCCAATGTTCCGATGAAGAAAAGGAGAAATTCACAGAACTATTGCATGAATTTCAAGATGTTTTTTCATGGTCACATGAGGATCTTCATGGTTTTGATCCTTCTCTCATACAACATGCCTATCCTATCAAGGAAGGGATAAAACCAGTTAGGAAAAAACAAAGACCCATTAACCCCACACTTAAAGCTACTATTAGAAAGGAGCTGGAATTTGTTTTTAAAGATGGTATAATATTTCTAGTTAAATATTCCGAGTGGGTTTCAAATTTAGTTCTTGTTAGGAAGACAACTGGTTAGATTCGATTATGCGTTGATTTTTGCGCATTTAATAAAGAAAGTGTTAAAGATCATTTTCCTCTCCCTAATATGGAAATGATTTTGGAACAGGTTGCAGGGTCACAAATTTTGTCCTTACTTGACGGTTTCTCTAGATACAATCAAATCAAGGTAAAAAGGACTGATAGATACAAAACCACCTTTACTACACGATGGGGCACATTTGCTTATGAACGCATTCCTTTTGGTTTGTCTAATGCAGGTGCCACTTTCCAGAGAGCTATGCAAATAGTTTTTGACGATATGATCGATAAGATTATCCAGGTTTATCTTGATGATTTGAACATCTATTCAATGAATCGATTGGATCGCTTTGGTCATCTCATAAAAGTTCTCATACGATGCAAAAAATTCGACATTTCTTTAAGTCCTTCTAAATCTATTTTTGGCATCACCAAGGGAAAGATCCTTGGACTTATCATTTCTGATTTAGGAATAAGCGCAGATCCTGAAAGGATTGTTGGTATGTTGAACCTTCCTGCCCCCACTTCCAAAAAGGAGGTTCAAGCCTTTATGGGAATTATCAACTTCGTTGGTAGGTTTGTTCCAGATTTTGCCTTAATGGTTAAACCAATCCATAATATTCTAAAGCAAGATCACTCTTTTTCTTGGACATATGACGTCAAAAATGCTTTCGTAAGGATTAAGAAGGAAATTAGTTCTGCACTGGTTCTGGCGAAACCAGACTTTGAGAAATATTTTATCATATACACTAATGCCACTGAGGAAGCAATTTCTTCTATTCTCTTACAATGTGATGACCAGAATAATGCGAAACTTGTAGCTTACATGAGACAAATTTTATCGGATGATGAGTTCAAATACTCTTATATTGAGAAACATGCCTTTTCTCTTGTTAAAGCTGTAGAGAAATTTTGCCACTTTATCCTAGGAAATCACACACAGGTAAAAGTCCCTTTGCCCGCTGTCAAGTTTTTTATTTCAAAAACTTATCTTTCAAGGAAGCTTGCACATTGGCTTGCCAAAATCCAGGAGCATGATTTAACCATCATGACTTCGAAAACAATTAAGGGACAAGACCTAACCCTTCACTTAGCTCAACATGCTGAAGCAAGTGAAGAAATTGACAATCAGGATAATCCTCTTTAAACACTATTTTATATTGAGAGTCAAACCCTTTCTATAGCTAAAAATCCCTGGTATAAAAATCTGGTGTATTACTTGCAATATCATAAATTCCCAGATGACTTAGATACTCATCAAAGGAGAAGGCTCCATCTTGAATCTTCCAGATATATTATTTTAGGAGTCTTTTTGTTCAGGAGGTGTGCTGATGGTATATTACTTTGATGTGTGAATAATGAGGAAGCACAAAAATTGTTACAAGAAACTCATGGATCTTCAGATTTTGTTATTCACGTTGGTGGCCACTTTTCTTCTAAAGCTAATGTGTTTAAAATCATTAGAAATGGTTATTATTGTCCTTCAATTTTTCGAGATTCTAATAAGTTCGCAAGATCTTGTGACAAGTGCCAAAAATTCACTAGGAAAGAGCGTATTTATGCTATGCCTTTGCAGCCTATTCTCCCAGATTTTCTGTTTTCTAAATGGGGCCTAGACTTTATTGGTCCTATTAATCCTCCATTTTCCGTAGGGCAGATTTTTATTTTGACAACCACTGATTATTTCACTAAGTGGAATAAAGTTGTCCTTCTTAGACACTCACAGGACAAACATGCAATTTCTTTCTTGGAAACTAATATCTTCTCCATAATTGGCATTCCTTTAGAGATTATTACAGACAATGGTCTCGCTTTCATTTCCACCAAATTCACTTAATTTTTAGCTAAATTGGGGGTCAAACATTTCACCTCATCAATTTATTACCCTCAAGGAAACAAGAAAGCCAAGTCTACTAAGAAAAATCTAGTTATGATCATAAAGAGGCTCATTGAAGATAAGCCTCGTCAGTGGCATACCCTCCTCACTTATGCCCTTTGGGTAGATCGCATTACCACCAAGGTAATCACAGGTTGCACTCCCTTTCATATTTTTTATGGTCAAGAATCCATTCTTCCTACTGAGTTGAAACTTTCTTCCCTATGAATCATGCTATAGATCGAAGAATTAAATTCTTCCAATGTCCCTCAAAGGATAAATGCATTATTAGCCTTAGAAGAAAAAAGAAGGTTTCCCTTGGAAAATATAAAGAAATATTTTAACAAACGCGCAAAAGTTGTCAAATTTAAAGTAAATGAGAAATTCTTTCTTTGGGACTCATCCCATGCTAACAAAGGAAGACATTCAAAGTTTCAGAAACTATGGCTAGGTCCTTTCGAATTTTCTTTTATCCTAGGCACAAACTCTTATCTTTTAAAAGACTTGGAAGAGAGATTTTTTTCCTATAGTACCAATAGTTCCTACTTGAAACAATATGTGGAAGCAACTTGATTGATAAACGCCATATGGAAATCACTGTTGTATGTAAATTTCTGTTTCGTTGTTTTATTTTTATTTGTTTAATTGATTTTTCATTTTCTGTTGTTTTCTTTTTGCTTATCAAAAATAACTTTTGGATCATTTTCGCCACAACAATTCCATTTTGTAATTATTGTTGATCAATAACAATAAAGTTTACACAGCTGTCATGATGTCCTCCTTGTAGACATATCTGAAATTGTTTTTTGCTTCCAGTACTGCTGTTAGATAGAAGATTTTATTTTCGTCCCTACTTTCTGCTATCCCTTTCTTCCCTCCATTTTGAGATTCAAAAGAGCATACCAGAAAATTTCTCCTTAAAACAAGAAACACTTTTACTATGACCAATCAAATGTTATGCATATAGGACCAAAACCCCTCATATGCAACACTTTTCATGAGCTATTCTGAAAGTCGCGGATCATTTTTTCCCATAAGACATATTTTTCCCCCTGATGCATAATCATTTTGGTCAATAATTCTTTGATCTATGTTCACCGATCTAGGAAACCGAATAATATGAGTTCTCAATCTGTCGGAAATAGATTTCCCTGTGGAGTCGCCAGTGTTTTGACGCTCAAAAGCGCAACATAGGGTACCTGCTTGCAAATGGTTGCAAACGCCTTATGACTTATTATTTAACTATATTTAATAATATAATAATAGGTGGGAGCCCTGGTGAAACTTGTGTGACTATGACGAAGAAACAACAATTATGCTTTACATGCTTATGAGTTGGCTGAGATGAACCCTACAATTTATTTGCGTTTAAAATATCCATTAGAATGATTAATATAATATGATGATAAGGGTGATATGATTTAAAAGGAATGATATTGTTTTATATAACACTCGCAAGTATTATTATGCTACATTTACTTTGAGACAAGACCTAAAATCCATGCTTAAGTTATATGTGTGATATGGTTACTTCATACCACAATGGTATATGCATTGTTTGAATTGGAAGCCATGTTGGAATATGTTATCCACAACAAAATATTTGAGTTATATCACATTGGAGTTTATAAACAATTGTTGTGCGCATTGTTTTAATTGCAAGATTAGTTGTATCCCTAGAAAATTGTCTATGCGAAATGGGGTAGTGTTAAGGGTTGGTGCATTGATAAATTGCAACATATGGAAACTTTGGTATAGTTGGCTACATTAATTGACTTGAATTTTAAGAGTGGACTTGGCTCGTACTAGCCATGAATGAAATGTGAAGGGAGAAGCGATGTGCAATAAATGAACGTCACTCAAACTCACCTCGAGCCCGCCACCCTAGTTATTCTTGCATTTCGCTCTGTTAGTTGTTGTTGCTCCGATTTGCTTGGTCGTGGAGAAGGTATACAAGCTGGTATTTTCTCCTTAAGTGATATTTTACACAGGTATGGGGTTTTCTTGCTTTTCCATCCATGAACATTCGCTCTGCTCTTTAAGTCAATGGTTGGCTCTTGTTTTCTCAGGGATTGTTTATTTCCAAAGTTTTTATAATGTTGGGACTGTGTGTTGGTTGATTTTCAAGTTTTGGTTTCCTGTGGTGGTTGTTTTGAGATCGTTGGCATTATAAGAGTTGTGGGTGTCTTTTACTGGTGTAGCTGTTCGAAATTTTGTTATAAAAGAATGTGGTTGAGGTTTACGCCTGGGCCTGCTTTTCCTCTAGTTCCTTGTTTGGGGTTTTCTTCCCTGTTCAAAAATGGGTTCTCTTTGCCTCGGGCCTATGGGTTTTTGTGGACACTCTGCATGTATGTTAAGATTGTTGGTCTTCATGTTTGATACACCTGTGCATAATCCTGACTCTGTGAGTATTAATGTGGAATATTGGGTGGTGAGTAAACTTTTCGTTCTCTTTTCGGGCCAAACCCTCAGGTTGTCAACCCACTTTCTTCTGCCACCTACTTTCCACTGTTGCATTGAACCCTATGCGTTATCGTGAAAATATTTCTTACTCAGAATTTGATGAAAAGCATTGTTTCGTGCTCTTTTGTTTGGGCGCAGGTTTTGATTGGTCATTTTCTATGAAAGTAAGGAGGAAGTGTTGGAATCACCTATTCACTTGAAGTTACAGTCAGTCCATTTGAAGTTATGAAGTCGATAACAATGTTTGAATTATTGCTATAATGTAAACTTGCCATGTTTTATTGTAATTACAAAAGGCACCTGTTTACAAGTTATGTGATCCTTGAATGAAGTCTGTGAACCATAATGAAATAGGATGAGGAAGTTTGATGAACTGTGGTTCGATTAAAATTATGGTTATATACAAGGATTGTTTTGAGGAACTTCATGGGACCCTGTGGGTTTTGAGGACTTTGCTGATTTTGTTATTATGGTTGTAGCTTGTCCACTTCAAGGATGTTGTTGTATTTCCTGTGGTGATTATGATGTTGTTCATTTTTCAATTCCGTGTATAGACAATATTTTTATAATGATTATTTTTATTTTTGGGCAATTGGTTACTGTGTAATACATTTCTAAGGTAAGTGAGCATTTTTGTGAAGCAAGCATCAGTTTTGGGTTTTTTTTTGGAAACAGAGTATTGTTTAAATTTTAAATTTTTGAACAGTAAGGAAGTTTGACTGCGAATTTATATTAGAGATGGAATGGTTGATGTATCACTTGAACATTATCCATGGGATACCCCCTCCATTCTACCATTTTTCACTAAATATAACCTCTTCACGGTCCCAATTTCACTTATTCATTCCCTGTTCTGTGATATTTGTTTGAAGAGGAGTCTGTGTGGAAATGAAAGGAAGTTGATAGTGGCAATGGTTGAGGACTGATGTTCTGGATATTTTTAAATACACAGTTGACCGTTTTATTAATTGTTGAACAATATTCGTATATTAATTCCCCTCCATGATATTATTTTTTGCTAAATACAAGCCCTCCATATTTCCCATGAACCCTATCAATTCCCTGTTCACGTGGAAATTAATAAATGTCATGTTATGGATGGATTGCATGTGTCTCATAGTAAATTCTAGAGCCAACTATTCATTTATGTAAGTAGAGTTTCATGTATGGTTTATTAAGAACTTCATGACTGTCAAATTGTTTCTACATGATGAGTTTTTTCAGTAGAGGGAACAATAGTTGAAATAACAAAGGTAGGGGAAATTGGAATCAAGGTCATATAAGGCCTAGATTTTCTATTCATTTTGACGCTGACCTACAAGAGTTAAACCAACTGTTTCAATATGGGTTATTTAATTGGTTTGGCCATGAGATATTTCACCCTCGACCAGAAAGGCCCCATTTCCATCTTCCTAAGAATTTTCTTGGCATTCACGTTCCTCCACATGTGTCTTTGCATCCCGAAGTCCCCGCAAATGACGGCTGGAAAGAAATTGTCCATCAGCCTGTCTACCACCACCGTGGATGGCCCACTGTGTAATTTCCTTTACCACCACCAATTAACCCCAATGTTCAAATTGCTCCCGTTGTTTCACTAGTACAATCCTCGCACGCTAGCAAGAGACTAAAACTGACATTCCGCAACATGTACAAGAAAAAGGAAAAGCAACAACCTGCCCCTCTAGTCCATCTACCGACTCCTCTAAATCTGTGTCTTCCCTCCTCCACCTCAAAGATAACATCTCCCATGTGATCAACGAAATACAACCTCAAAGGTCTAACCAACCAAGGGCCACTCAAGAAAAGTTAGTTGGGGACAACAGTGAGAAGAGGAAATATGCTTTGCAAAGCAACAAATATGGATTGTAAATGTTTTTTTATGATTTTTAATGATGAGAACAATGTTTAATGGTTTTCCATATATTTTGGACAACAAGCCTTATTTTTTGATATTTTGTGGATAATGTGAATGTTGAGACCCTAAATTAACATCCCCACTACCCTATTTTAGTCCTCATCTATACCTTTTTGGCTTACCCAAGCTTGGGTAAATGACAAAGAACACTACCATTAGCCGTTGATAAGGTCATAAGGTAAAGTATAATTAATTCATGCATTTTTGTGGTATTATTGAGCTAGGAGATTAAATGTTTCATGTACAAATGCTTCAATTTGCCATGTATAATCTTTGACCTCTAGATAAGTCCAGCCTTCTTGTACACTCTCAGTTATCTGGTACTTGTGCACCGAATTGCCACTGTCCGAATCTGGTACCAAGCACACCTTCTATGCAGATCCGGTACTGAATCTCACCTATCGCGATCCGGTACCAGCGGTCGTAGACTATTGTGATTCGGTACCCCATTTGTGCACTGTTCGGATTCGATACCATCTACATGTTATGATCCGGTACCAATTTAGGAAGCCGTATGTACCAAGTTTAGCTCCAGATCGTAACCAAGACAATTGTTGGATGATTATTGAATCATAAATGTTTTAGCAAGGCTATGTTAGGATAGTTTGTTGTTGCTTCATCCTCATGCACTTTGTGTCATGAGGATGAAGCTTAGAATATCTAACTGAATAATTAAATTTAACAATTGACTATTTTTTAAACGATTTCACCTCCTTGTGTTTCATGACTAAGACTGTTTAAATAGTCATGGAAAGGATGGTGGAAAATAAGTAGAGAGTTAGCATAATACAGATGTGAACCAACATTGTATATTGCAGAACATATTCCGGGTGAAGATTAATAGAAGGACGTCATTTATCTCTATGCCTTGATCGTCTATGATTGAATGTGAGCTGAGTTGTTAGCATAGTTTGATTCTATGTTTTGAAGTTTGAGTGAGAGTAATGTGTGGGTTGAAAACAAGTTTACTGTAGACTCCAGTCGCTGACTTGTTGAAGCGGCAAGGGCCCACCACCCAACAAAGGTCAGCACCTTTGTAGATTAGTATTAACAGTTTCTTTCAATAGTGTGAATGTTAGATTAGTTGAAGCTTTAATTCCTTTAGATGATAGTAGTACAGTTTAGACTATAATTTTAATTATATGATCATTTAGAGAGCTTTACTCACTATGTTTTGCATATGTTCTGTTTTTATGGATTTGATTTTGTTCCATAGACATGAATGTTGGTAGCAATAGTCAGACATATTTGAAGGAGAACTAGTGAAGTTTAGAACAACACATTGTGAACCACAACATACTCAGTATATTGACTATTGAACTACCCATGCTATGTCTTGATGATTGATGTGTGATTTCCCTTTCAGAAGTGTGGTTGCATAGTTAATTATCTGGGTCAGATAACAGAGTTGATATGTCAGAAGAACTCCATTTCATACTTGCATGTGCCATAATGGAGTAGATAGCCTCTCTATGAAAGACAACCAAAGTGCATTTCAGTTTGCTAGTTTGTTTTGTTCCCAGCATACATAATCTAGAATAGTTCTATACTCATGACATTAGAATTACCTTTCTTACTAGTGTCTTGTAACTTTGTTGATTACGAATCCCAGATTGATAATTAATGAGTGCATTATACCAAACATATAAGCAACACAACATTTTGGCATCGTTGCCGGGGAGTTGCAAACGGTAAGAAGTAATTTTTAGCTTAGATTGTTTGCATAAATTTTGAATGCTTTTAAAGGTTGCTTGAGGAAGGAGGATAAAACATTTAAGACACGAGTGAAGAGCCAGGCGACCACTAGAGTGGGGTTCTCCGAAACCAGGTTGCATTCTTACCTTCTAGATAGAATTAGGATTTCAATTCAGTCAAGAATCAAATTTTCATTTTATGCATAGATATAGAGATAACAAGGGTAGATTTGTAAGCTCTAAAGATTCAAAAACAACCCCCCCCACTAATCCAACTGACACTGGTGAAGGAAAAATTCCACCATGAGAAAATTCAAGGGGAGCCAACGAGGCTCTAGAAGAAGAACCTAAAACAGAAGAATCAACATTGGGGCAAGCAGGACGTAAATCTGCTCAACATTTGGGAGACACAGAAAATCCAGTTTCTAAACCATCTATCAGTGGAATGGTAGAAGAAGAAGGAAATGCAGCCACAGAGACTTAAAATTTTGGGTTCCCAATCTTGGATATTTCCAGAAACATCAGCATGAAAAATATCCCACTATCATCATTACCCACTTTCAGAGGTATGTCAACTGAAGATCCAGATTTATTTTTATTTGAGTTTGATATATTATGTAGAAGCTATAACTACTCAGACGATGCCTAAAAACTTAAGCTATTTCCTACTACAATGAAAGATTCAACCTTAAGATGGTTCATGAGCTTAGGATAAAATACAATCCTCTCTTGGGATCATATGAAAGACACATTTTTACGAAAATACCAAGACTATTGTAAGGATAATGCTAAAAACGACATTTTTAAAATGCAACAAACAAAAGATGAAAGCCCTGAAGACTACTTAGAAAGGTTCTTATACAATTATCAGAAATCAAAACTATTCACCATAGACCCAGTTGTAGTAAGAACTGTATTCTTGAAAGGTATTAGAGATGACTGTATAGAAGTTTTAAACTTGTTGAGTTCAGGAGATGTACACCAAAAGCCTTTTGCAGAGATTGCAGATTACTATAGAAGATACTCAAGAGGACAAGCTAAAACAGGCAAAGGACCAAGAGATCCTTTTAGTAGAAATACAAAACAAAGCTCAGGGACTGTCACCAGAACTGAGTTCAGAAACTTATTAGAGAACTTAAAAAAAAACATCTTGAACACAATCAATAACCAGTTAGATACTCTAAAATTGAAAAAGAAACAAGAAGAAGAGGTTGTTTTAGCAATATTTTGTCATAGATGTCGAAATAAGCACAGTGAGAAAGAATGCCCATTAAATGTCATAGAAATTTGTGGCCTGTGTACACTAGAACACCCCACATCTGAGTGTACAACTTTGCTTGAGCTACAAGACATGTATAGGGGAGGAGAAGTCTCACAAGAGAAACCATACCCTTCTAGAAGACCTTGGAGAGCCCAAAAATCCAATACATTTTATGACCCTTATGCACAATATCAACAAAAAAAATGTGGTCCTTCTCCAATGACCTATCCACAATGGACACCTCAGCAAGCTCAAACTCAACCTTGGCAACAAGGTTGGAGGGGACATGTGTATGGAAATCCCTCTTATCCTACATATCCACAGTACCCTGCAAACATTTCCCAATTACTACCTGGATTCAACCCACCATAGATGCAAGCTTTACTCCCACCTCCTATACAACAATAATTTACAACCCCCTTGAACCCTAACCAGTAGCAACAACCACCTATAAATGCCAATCAACAACAAAACCAAGCTGCCCACAACCCTCCAAAACCAACAACAATCCCTGCCCAACCAATCCCTAACCCCAATAATCGAACCACCCACCCAGTAAAAAATACAGAAGTTCAAACCTTTCCCACCTATGAAATTCAACTATGATTGGGGAAAATTGTAAACCAATCAAATCCTACAGTAATAATTCAAGAAGAAAATGATAACCATTCCGAGGAAGAAAACACTCAAACCACCCCTGCAGAAGAAGAGACCTCCCCTCCTATTCCAATCACCTCTCAGTTTGTACAAGTACCCCAACAAGTTAATCTCCCACCCTACCCCGAAAGACTATTAGTGAAGAAACTTGACCCACCCTTGCATAGAGATACAAAAGATGAATTACAAAATGTACGTATAAAAATACCTCTACTGCAAGCCATTAAGGATATCCCCATATACGCCAAAATCATAAGGGATCTTTGCATCAAGAAACTAGGAAGGAAGAAGAAGGAACCTCCCCTTGTTCAGGTGGTGGGACAATTATCTAAATTTATTTCTGAAATTCCATACAAATATAATGACCCTGGAAACCCAATAGTCACTATTGAAATTAATGGTATTTCTCTACCAAACACACTCATTGATTTGGGTGCAGCAATTAATGTAATGCCTTTTGACAATATGCA
>SNQJ01S0024135.1:176250-197364 GCA_010110895.2 Picea sitchensis | reverse complement strand
ACCCATGCTATGTCTTGATGATTGATGTGTGATTTCCCTTTCAGAAGTGTGGTTGCATAGTTAATTCTCTGGGTCAGATAGTAGAGTTGATCTGTTAGAAGAACTCCATCTCATACTTGCATGTGCCATAATGGAGTAGATAGCCTCTCTGTGAAAGACAACCAAAGTGCATTTCAGTTTGCTAGTTTGTTTTGTTCCCAGAATACATAATCTAGAATAGTTCTATACTCATGACATTAGAATTACCTTTCTTACTGGTGTCTTGTAACTCTGTTAATTACGAATCCCAGATTGATAATTAATGAGTGCATTATACTAAACATATAAGCAACACAACAGTGAATATATTCTTTTTTGGGATATGATATAAATTATGGATGATATTTAATATTCAGTTTAAGTGATATCCACGGGAGCTACAAGGGTGTTATATGGTCTAAATGATTATTTTTTTGTATACTTTGTATTTGATGATTAACAAGAAGAAGTGATGGGAGTCACAAGGGGTCCCACCTATTTAGTCATTTTTAATTAAGACCCTTATTTATATATTATTATTATTTATTTATCCTAAAGTAATTTGTTAAGTTAATTTAACTTAACTAAAGAAAGTAGTTGAACTACTTCAAATAATTGGGAAAGAATAAAAGCTCAGTTGGATGAAGAGACAAGGAGAGAATAGAAGGAGAAATACAATACAAAGGTTTTCTCTATAGTTTAATGAGATAAGTTTAGTTTTCATTCATTTCTAAGTTACTTGAAAGCCTAATCCTCTTGTTGACAACAAGGTCATATTGTAGGCAGCAAGGTTCAAGATTGAATCTTTCTTTTCAGTCGCTTGTTTTAGAGGTGTTGATTCATCCTTGATAGTCTGTGTATTCTTGTTTGTTTGTGAATTAATTTTCATGGCTGATAAAGAATATCTTGCAGAGTGAAAATGGCAGCAGTTTGTGGCAAGTTGATCCAGATCATTGATTTCGGTTTTATTTTATTGTCGGAGTCTTTTTGTATGGTTCCCATCGGAAATCTCTAAATTTGACTTTGGTCCATACCCTCACAAGGGTTTATAAATAGAAATACACTTTTGGTATCTCATAATGAAATAATATCAGATTGTTATTTTGTCTCATTCATGTGTCTTCATGACTTGGTTTCTCTTTTCACTTTTGGTCTCCATGTTTATTTTATTGTAAAATATGTGTACATCTAGTATCTTTGTATAAATTTTATTTTACATTGCAACATATACAAATTATAAAACCAACCTTAATCCTTGTAATTAATACTTACGGATTGAGTGAATGTTTTTGAGGCTATAAATCTCGGGTGACATTCCCAACTATCTTGTCCTAGCCAGGATATATCCAAAAATGATTGAGTAAGGTGTCCCATACCTTTTCCTCAACACATTGCATGTTGACTTGCACGATGGATCAGTTCCAGAGCAATGCCTCTCTCTTGTCCAGGATGCATTGAGGATCGATTTAGAATTCTCCCTCTGGTTGCACTTGTATCACAGTCCAATCAATAATGTGATTAGAATCATGAATATACTTCTTAAGTAAAGATACATGGAACACATTGTGAGCTTTAACAATAAGTGGTAGAGTAAGTCAGTATGCTACTGGTCCCACTCTTTCTAGGACTTTAAATGGTCCATAATAGCGAGGCACTAGCTTGGCACAATTTTTCATTCTTAAGGAGTTCCTCTTGGGCTTCATCTTGATATACACATGATCTCCCACCTTGAACTCATTCTGAGTTATTTTTCTATCTTCATAGCATTTCTGTCTTTCCTGGGCCACTTTCAGATTTTGCTTAATTTCGATCACTTCCTGTTCGATCTCCTTCAATAGGTTTGGTCTGTTGGTGCGGAATTGGAGACTAGGGTTCTCGGAGGTTACCAAAAAATGTACCCTTGTAGTCTATTTGCGTTGGCATATTCAACCTTATGCAAGGGAAAAATGTCTCACCTGAAGCGCAATTGAGACTTTCTATGATAAAGTGAATTACAAAGGACACATCATTAGATCTAGCACATCATAACACAATTCAATACCTATATGTAAAGAGATAATAGCATCATAAGCCTTAGATCGATAAATACAGTGAACAATCTGTGTCGCACAACGTTAAAGTAAACACATACATTAAAAAAGTTGCTAAAATAGTAATGTAATTAGTAAATAGACAACACAAGACATATTACGGAAGAAAGAGACCATATATTCATCCTCATAATGGAAAATTTTAAGTGCTTGAATAATCTATCATATATTCATACTACAGACTATCATACACAAAGTTGTTCTTCATATCAAGACTTATACAATAGGATTGGTAATGAGATATATGATCTGCACTGTCACATTCCACGTAGTTGTTGTTGATACTGAGAGGGGGGTGAATCAGTATCAGGTACAATTTGAAAAAAAAATCAACTTGTACTTCAACCAGTTTATATATTCAATTATATCCAATGAGAAATGAACAATAGTATAAGATTTACACCAATACACCACAATACACCATGCACAATATATGAGAAATAATCAATAGTTATTGTTCAAGGGAAGTAATGACTTCCAAGGGAAGCTACAACTTTCAAATATAAAGGGAGGGATAAAACTCCAAAAGGAAGATATAATCCTCCAATATCAAGAGAGGGTTGAACTCTCCATCCTTTCCCCTTCCTTCCACCCAATAATATATGAGAGATAATAAAACTTTACATTAAATTGTCACCATCAACCAACCATCACATAGAACCTGATAATGCTTCAGGAGACTTCTTCAACTTTTGAAATTATTCACTTCTTGGAATACTCTGATCTTGTAGATAATATTACTCAATGTGTTCTCTGAAACTCCTCCAAGTTTCACTCCTTGAATCCTCCCAGAAAAGGAGTTATAGAGAAAATGGTAGACCTTATTCAATTCTAGTTTATTCAAGAGAGCGAATTTGTACATAATGCCCCACACTCAATAGTTAACATTAGATTCTGAAATTCATACACAAGAAACTAAATCCTGTACTCTTTCCAATGCAATTGGTCTCACTTCATTTGGATTATCTTTGAAGAAGTTATGACTATTTTACCTGGAACACTTGTTTATGACTAGCTTCAGGACTAGTCAAAAACCCTATGTTCCACAGAGTGTATCTCCAAAATTATAGCGCATAAAGAGCTGAAATTTTTACCACAAGTACCTAAATATGATTTCTCAATAGCCTCCAAAATTCACCATATCAATCATTCTAGAATTTTTTTTATAGCGAAAGTGGTAAGATGACCTGTAAATAACATACCTTAGAACACATCACCAAGAGGCTTCATCCTCCCTTGAAATTCGACCTTCTTTACTTCATATCTCCTCTGAAATTTGACTTATATCTCCTTGTTCATTAAAAAACTTGTGTGTGTAAAATGAATGTATAATGATATGTATTTATACCCTTTATTTCACTTCCTTTTAACATTAGGGCCAACATGTAGTTTTTGCTTCAATTTACATTGTCGTCTTCAAAAATTCATTTCTCCTCAATCGTGAGGATCCATGTGACGTGTCACATACCACTGGAAGTAGAATGATGTATATTATACATCCATGGGTTTTTTATCTGCATGTGTAATTTCCTTCATGTCTATCTACTTCGATCAACTGTGGGATCCAAAATCCAATGGCTAGGGTTGACATCAATGACAACAACCAATCTTCCAACAATCTCCCCCTTTTTCATTGATGGAAACACTCATGCTCCCCCTTTCCTCATGCTCCTTATTTCTCTCCCCATTTGACATCAATGGAAAAGTGTGGGGCTTCTCCCCCTGAGTTTAATGACAAAAGGTAACTCTTTTCTGTGGGGTTTCTCCCCCTGAACATCTAGCACTTAATAACACTTCATTTTTATGGTCTCTTTCTTCCTTGGAGATTTTTCATGGATCTAGGATGTATATGTTACTTAGTCTTCTTGTTGCAGTTGCAACCAATCATCCTGAACCTTCTTCTTTGATTTTGCATCTTTGTGAGTCAAACGTGAGAGTATATCCTTGATCACACATTTTACTAACACTGAGTAGATGATGCTTCAAGTCTTTAATCAATAGGACATTCTTTTCTTTTACATTTTTGCTTCGAATCTCTACTACACCTTTTCCAAGTATTTTGGTAGATAAGCCATCTCCAAATGCAACCTTTCCACCCTTTCTCTTCAACCTGATGAATTTTTCTTGACCCTCAGTCATGTGTGAAGAACATCCACTGTCTATGTACCATTCATCTTCTTCTTTACATTCTTCAGTGGTCAATGCTATTCAACAGTTTTCATTGTTTTGAATTTCTTTCCTTTTCCATATTATGGTTGGCATAGGGACATTTGGCATAGGAGCATCTTCATTCATATATCTGCAATCTTGTCTTTGTGACCAAGATAATTACATTTCTAGCATACAATATTTTTTTCCATCAATGGGGAAAATGAATTATAACTTTTGTTGAAAAATCCATGATTGTTTCCATATATTCTATTTACACCATTCATGTTTCTTTCATAGTTGTTCCTTTCATTGATTCTGCAATTAATTGCCTTATGTCCAAAATATTTGCAAGTATAACAATGACCAATAAATAAATTTTGATACCTAGGATTAAGCGACCTTCTTTGTGATGTAGTCCATCTGGGTTAATGATCTAATCTTCTGTAGTTTCCTTCATACTGATTGAATATTCTTTGATTCTTGAAGGTAGGAGGTATTCTTGGATATTAATCTCTTTTGTAATCATTCCTTCTTTCTGATATCCTAGTCCACTTTTCATCAACTGTTTGTGTAGATATTTCTTCAATCTTCTTGTTGGTATTTGCATCTTCTTTATATGAAGTTTCACCCATGCATCCAAGATGTGTTAAGTATTTTGGCACTTCAGAGCTTCTTAAGCTATTCCTCAATGAGACAACTTCTTGTTCAAGTTTCTCACAATCTTTTTCTTTCTTCATCATTTGGACATTCCTTGCTTCTCCTATTCTTCTTACTTCTTCGAGTAAAGTTTTCAAGGAAATGGTTTCTTCTCTTAGTTTCTCAAAGTCTTATAATTGTTTCTTCAAGATTTCAATTTTATTTTCACAACTACCCAATTCACTTCTTAGTTTTCTATGTGTGTTTTTGAGCTTTCTATTTTGAATCTCAACATGCTTCAATTTTTTAAGATTCTCATCTTCTTGTTGAATCATTTCTACTTCATGATTTTCTTCTTCAATATTGTCTCTTTCAATCCTTGGATAAAGACATTCAAATTCAACATGTCCTACTCCTTCACAATTAAAGTAAAAGAACTGACCTCTATTTGCTTCTTTGAAATATGAGATGTTGTAATTTGCTTCAACTTATTCTTCTTCTTTTGATTCTTCCCTTGCATAAAGGTCTTGTAGCTTGTCCCAAAGATATTTTGCTAATGCACATGATCCCACCTTGGATTTCACTGAATCTGTGAATCCATCCAAGATGGTATCTATTGCCAATTTGTTGTTCCTTCTTACTTCCTTCTAAGATGTAGTCTTTGGTTTCTTCAAAGCATTGTATCCTGAAGCAACTGAGAATCAAAAATATGCCCCAAGAGCTTTCAAGTAAGTTTCCATTATATTACTCCAGTATTCAAAATTGCTTCCATCAAATGGTGGAATCCCATTTGGAATGTTGTCTTCCATTTCTGCTTTAGGATCTTCCTTCCAGTGGTTAAACTCTACTAAAGGTAACCTCGCTCTGATACCTATTGTTGATACTGAGAGGGGGGTGAATCAGTATCAAGTATAATTTGAAAAAAAATTCAACTTATACTTCAACCAGTTTATATATTCAATTATACCCAATGAGCATTGAACAATAGTATAAGAGTTACACCAATACACCACAATACACCATGCACAATATATGAGAAATAATCAATAGCTATTGTTCAAGCGAAATAATGATTTCCAAGGGAAGCTACAAATTCCAAATATAAAGGGAGGGATAAACCTCCGAAAGGAAGATACAATCCTCAAATATCAATAGAGGGTTGACATCTCCATCCTTTCCCCTTCCTTCCACCCAAGAATATATGAGAGATAATAAAACTTTACATTAAATTGTCACCATCAACCAACCATCACATAGAACTTGATAATTCTTCATGAGAGTTCTTCAACTTATGTAATTATTCACTTCTTGGAATACTCTGATCCTATAGATAATATTACTCAATGTGTTCTCTTAAACGCCTCCAAGTTTCACTTCTTGAATCCTCCCAGAAAAGGATTTATAGAGAAAATGGTAGACCTTATTCAATTCTGGTTTATTCGAGAGAACGAACTTGTAAAGAATACCCCGTGCTCAATATTTAGCATCAGATTCTGAAACTCGTACACAGGAAACTATATCTCGTACTGTTTCAAATGCAATTGGTCTCACTTCATTTGGATTCTCTATGAATAAGTTATGATTGTTTTACCTGGAACACTTGTTTATGACTAGCTTCAGGACTAGTAAAAAACCCTATCTTCCACAGAATGTATCTCCAAAATTATAGCGAATAAAGAGATGAAATTTTTACCAAAGGTACCTAGATACATCTTATCAATAGCCTCCTAATTTCACCATCTGAATCGTTCTATAAAAAAAATTATAGTGAAAATGGTAAGATGACCTGTAAATAAGATACCTTAGAACACATCACCAAGAGACTTCATCCTCCCTTCAAATTCGACCTTCTTTACTTCAGATATCCTCTAAAATTCGACTTATATCTCCTTGTTCATTAACAAACTTGTGTGTGTAAAATGAATGTAGAATGATATGTATTTATACCCTTTATGTCACTTCCTTTTAACATTAGGGCCAACATGTAGTTTCTGCTTCAATTTACATTGTCATCTTCAAAAATTCATTTCTCCTCAATCGTGAGGATCCATGTGACGTGCCACATACCACTGGAAGTGGAATGACTTATATTATCCATCCATGGGTGTTGTATCTACATGCATAATTTCCTTCATGTCTATCTACTTTGATCAGCTATGGGGTCCAAAATCCAATGGCTAGGGTTGATATCAATGACAATAACCAATCTTCCAACAGTTGTAGTTCCCACTCAATAATTCTCAATAACAACAAAGCTCAAAACCCCACAAGAACAGAGAAACAAACACAAAACCAATGGAAAACCCATAACAAAAACTTAGAACATAACATAATAGAAAAGAACAAAATCGAACGCCAACCCATTACATAACTAAATTTTTTGTGGGGCTTATTGGCTTCTTGATTCCGCTGTTATGATTTCTTGATTATGTATCCTTCTGGAATGCGCTAGAAAATTCTAGGTCTTTTCGTTGCTCTTCCAGCTGGCACATCACTCTTTTTCCTTGTTGGCACACTGGAAGTTAGCTTTCCGCCCCTTGTATTTAATGATGATGTGCTATGGGGTTCTGCAAAACCTGTATGTGTCCGCAAAACTAGTTCTTGAAAATGGAGGGCCCAAAAGACCCTGACCACAATCCTTGAATCGTCCCAAGTCAACATTTCACCTCTTTTATTTGCTTTTTCTCAAATTGAGGGCCCAACATGGTCCAAGTGTGATCGTGTTTATCAAATTGCGGGATGGAAATATGCACTTTCTGCAATACAAAGCCTCAAATGGGCTCATCTTCAGTAACTCTTGATAGCCATTATTATAGGAAAATTCTACCAAGCGTATATATTCTTTCCATCACTTGGGATGATGCATAAAATGCATCCTTAACATATCTTCCAATACTATATTCACCCTCTCATACTGTTCATATATTTGGGGATGGTAGGTTGTGCTGAATGCTAATTGCGTTCCAAAGCCTGCAAATAGGATCTTCTAGAAATTCGTTGTGAATTTCACATCTTGATATGAAATAATGGTCTTGGGCATGCCGTGCAATACAACAATTTCCTTTATAAAAACATCAACAACATCTATAGCCTTATAAGTGGACCTGATTATAAAAAAATGAGTTTGCTTGCTCAGTTTATCCACCACGACCATGATTGCATCATGTTGTCTGGCTATTCTTGGAAATCCAGTGATAAAGTCCATGGAGATAATCTCCCACTTCCATTTCGGAATTTTCACTAGTTGCAAGAATCCTACTAGATGCTTGTGCTCAATCTTGAGTTGTTGGCACTCCGGGCACTTAACAATATATCCTTCAATGTCCTTTTTCATTCTTAGCCAATAACATAGTTGTCTCACTACTATTATCATCTTTTGAAAACTAAGATGAACCACATAATGTCTCCTATGAAACTCATCCATTATGAGGTTCTCCAACTCCATTGAATCAGGTATGTACACCCTGTTGTTGTACATCAACAACTCATATGTTGTGAGCTAGTATTCCTCATACTTTTTCCTTTTTGGTACTTGGTTCTTGGTGCAAGTCTTCTTTTACCAGATTAAAATGTTCATCACTTTGCAAGAGAATTCTGATTCTCTGCTTGATATTAAATTCACACATGCTTTCTGCTGCTAAATGTATCATCTGCACACTTCGTCTGAGTGCACCTACCACTCAATTTTCCTTCCCTTTTATATGTTTGATTTTGAAATCGAATTCACTGATCAGTTCCATCCACTTGGCCCGTCTGGCATTCAATGATTGCTGATCAAATAGGTATTTCAGTCCACAATGATATGTCATCAAGACAAATCTTCTTCCAAGCAGTTAATTCCTCCACATGTTTAAATCATGCACAATGGTTGAAAGATCCAAGTCATAATTAACACAACATTTCTCATGCTCATTTAATTTACTCAATTCATAGAAAATCTCATGTCCCTATTGCATGAGGACTCCACCAAGTCCTTCCTTGCCAACATTTGTGAAGACTAGGAAATATTTTTCAAGGTCTATGATTTTTAGGACATGGGCATTGGTTAAGAGGTGTTTCAGCTACTAGAAGTTGGTCTCTAACTCTACTGACCACACAAACTTCACCCCTTGTATCTGCAATGAGATGATGGGATGAACGGTCTTGGAAAATCCCTTAATAAACCTCTTGTAGTATCCAACTAATCCCATAAATGATATTACCTTAGATACATTATGAAGGGTTGATCAATCCATGATTTCCCTAATTATTTTTGGATCCACAACCACTCCATCTTCTGAAATTATGTGACCCAAATATTGGATCTCTTTCTGACAGAAGTCACACTTTCTATATTTAGCATACAACTAGTGATATCTTAGCACTTGTAGCACCAACCTAAGATGATCTTTGTGCTCCTCTTTGGCCTTGGAATATACCAAGATATCATCAAAAAACACAAGGATGAACTTATCCAAATACTTACTGAGAATGTTGTTCATCAAACACATAAAGGTGGTTGGTGCATTGGTAAGCCCAAAAGGCACCACCACGGATTCATAATGTCCATACCTTGTTCTAAAATATGTCTTGTGTATGTATTCATCCTTTATTCCAACTTGGTGATAACCATATCTCAATTCTGTTTTAGAAAAGATTGTATCTCCTCTGAGATAATAAAAAAGATCATCAATTTTTGGTAGTGGGTACTTGTTCTTGATGGTCATCTTGTTCACTTCAGGTAGTCGATACACAACCACAAGGTACCATCCTTCTTCTCTACAAAAAACTTTGGTGCTCCCCATGGAGAGACACTTGGCCTGATATACCCTTTATCCATCATATCTTTTAGTTTCACCCTTAACTCTACCAACTCTAGTGTACTCATACTGTAGGGTGCTTTATATGTCGATATCGCTCCTAGTAAAAAGTCTTTGGAAAAATCGAGATCTTTCTTAGTTTGAAGTCTAGATACCTCCTCTGGAAATACATCTTTAAATTCATTTAGCATTGGGTGGTCCTCAATATCCACCTTACTATTCTATGCTGCATATAGCACTTGTATTGCATATAAGGGACACCCCTTTCAACTAAACTTATTGAATTGTAGTGTTGATATTTGCCTCACCAATACAAGATTTCAAATTACCTACAACACCCTTGTGTTGCCTTCACTATATTCGCATTCTAAGGTTTTTTCATGGCAGTCCAATTTCACTTTGTGAACAAACACCAAGTCCATGCCTGTCAGTACATCATATGACCCCAATGGTAGGATATTTAAGGTTGCTTGTGTATGTAGTTCATTCATTTCAAATGAGCATGCTTCAATCAACTATGTTACCTTCCGCTTACTTCCCATGGTTAGATGAACTAACCACGATATTAGGTGTTTTTTCCTCTGTAAGGAACATGCTTCAACAAATTGGGGCAGAATATAGCTAAGGTTAGAACCAGGGTCAATCAAAATGGAAATGGGTTGCTTGAAAATTATACCTTCTAGCTCCACCATTGAAGCTTGGTGGTTTGCTTGTCAATTCTCAACAAATGCATAAATTCATGGCACATTCCTGGCTGCATCATTAATGGTAGTATCCTCTTGAACATTGTAAATTATTTTGATGTCATGCTACCTATGAGGGAAATCCCTCAAAAGATGTGCTTCTCCACAAACGCAACATTATAGAGGTCCTTTCTTTAGCTCCTCTACTTTATCCCTTACTTGCTTTGTTGGCTTGTTCTCGCTTTGAGATGGAAAATTATGCTAGTGCATACATTTAGTAGGATGAATGTGTTGAGAACCTATTTTTGGGTTTTTATATTGGGATGGTTTAAATCCCTTCCTCTAAAATCCATGCTTATCCTTTCATTTCCAATTCTTAAGAGGCTCCTTCCTATGCTTGGATTGATCATAACGACATTTGGCCTTCTGTTGGTCCTTGACCAAGTTTTGAGAATTTTTTTATCATGTTTAACTATTTTGGGGACTTCGACAGGCTGGTCGAAGATGGAGCAGCCAGACGAAGAAGAGATCGTGGGATCTCACTCATTTTGCGGGATTTTTGGGTTATTAGGGTTTATGTAATGGGTATGTGATGTTGGCCCATAGGTTTACCCATGTTTAGGCCTCTTTGTAAATGTATAAATAAGTAGCTCAGCGAGGTAAGAAGTAGTAGTGGGCTATGTGCACCATATGTTGTAAGTGTTAATGTTGGCTTAGTGCAAGAGATTGTAAGAGGCTTTGTGCACCGACTGTGTAAGGCTTTGTGCTAGTTGGCTCTGTGCCTTGACCTTTTTTGGGAAGGAGGATTTGGCAAGGTGCGCGCAGATCTCCTATCCTTTGCGGGGTTGTCTCTATGGATTTGTGCATAGGAGCAGAGGAATGTAAGAAGCTTGAAGACTAATAAAGAAGAATAGAAGAAGATTGGTGGATGTAGCCCCGCACTGGGGTGAACCACGTATATCCTGTTTTGATGTGCTTTGTGTGATGTTATTGATGTTGTTATGTGGTTATTCTCTCAATGCTATTGATGTTATGTATAATGAATGCATATGATGTTTTAGCTTAGTGCTTAGTAATATGAATGAATGCTAGATCTGAGCTGATGCTATGTGCTAAATGATTACATGTGCTTAATATTGATTACTACTGTGTTGATCTATAATAAGGGTTTAACTTACGATGTGATTAAGGTTTATGAACTAATGCATGTTATTGGCTAAGTGCTATTTCAAGTGTTGTAATCACAGATCTGTGTCCCAGCTAGGTTGTAGACACCTGAGTCCTGCAACCCCCTCTACCTCTACCTCAGGTGAGACTTCATCTGCTTCGCATGTGTTGCCAAAAGGGCCAGTAGTTAGGGTTTTTTTGGTGCATTTTTGAAGTGTTGAACCCTGGGTCTGCCCTTGTGCCAACAAATGGTTCCATTGCCAGGACCTAAAACTCTGATTGCTTGGAACTGAAGAAAAGAGAAAGCTCTGTGCGAAGATCTGTTGTTATAGTGCGCAATATTCTACTTGAATCTTTGTGATAAGAAAGAAAGAAAGAAATCCGATCTAAAGAAAAGAGGTAAGATCTTAAAGCTTTGTGCTCTTGTAAAGGTAAGATAAGTGGAAAGGTTTTCTTCGAAAGTATGAATCTAGGTATGTTTGACAGATTTTATCCTAGTCTGAAAACTAGGGCACATCTAGGATAAATATTTGATCTAAATAAATCTGATAAAGATATAGAAAGATATGTGATCCCTATGCATAGAAAGAATTTTTGGACTAATAAGTGGATGCAGGAACCTAGAAAGAATTTTTGCAGATTGCAGGTCGATCACTGTGATCCCAGTGCGCAGTATAGGAAAGGTTGGGGATCGTTTAAAAGAAAGAGAGGACTGCCACTATGTTATAACTGCAGAATACCGGGACATCTTGCTAATGAATGCCCTGGTATAGGTCCTATTTGTCTTTGTTGTAAAGATGTTGGTCATGAGGTTTTGGATTGTCCAAGAATGATTGCCAAAGTTGAAAATATGACCATGAGACAAGAAAACTATAAAGGAGGACATGAGGCTAAGTATATGTTAGAGAACCAGAAAGAATCAAAGACTATGTTATTACAGTTGAAAGTGACACTGAATGATCATAGAGACACCATTTTACCAGAGATCTTGAAAGGAAAGTAGTGCATAGAAATAAGAATAGGAGACTTCAACATAGACTGTGTCTTGGATGAAGAAATACAGGTGAATATCATGCCAAAAAGAACTTGGGAAATTTTGGGAAAGCCTGCTATGGTTCCTTCATTAGGAAGGATAGGTTTATTTAAAGGAAAGATGATAACCCTATGTGGAAGAATTACTAATGTACCTATGATTGCTCATGGAACATCAACTGAAGAAGAGTTTGAAGTCATTAAGTTTCTTGAGAACAATGCCCCTTTTGCACTTTTGTTAGGGAAGACCTGGTTTGAGAAAGATCAGATCCGAAGGAAAGCAGAGGAATAAGCTACATAAGAAAAAAACAAGAATTAAGGGACTTCATGGCTAGAAAAATAGAGCGACTAATGGAAGAACAAGAGGATAAGTCGAAGCAACAGAGAGCTAGAGAACTAGTTGTCGAAGTTGAAAGAACATAGGAAGGCTTAAAAAACTTGTCCATGTAGGAAAGTAGTGTAGCCACCCCGGAAATAGAAAGAGAAGAGGTACTACCTTTGAACCCTTTGGAAGGACATCAACCATGCGAAGATACTAGGTTAACAGGAAGTAAGAATAAGAATTGAAAGAAGAATCCAGAGATTCAGATCATAGGAAATAAGGCAAGGAAGCTCAGTAAGAAGAAAGCCAAATTAGAAAAGCTACAAGAAGTTCTAGTGAAGACTTCACAGAAGACAAGCTTGCAAAACTTGAACCTTGCCGGAATAGCAGAACAACGCAGAATGTCACTTCTCCACGACGAAGCTATATGACCGTTGGAGGCATCCCGATCGTTAGAATTACGCTCCAGAACGGTTAGAAACACAGTTATTGCTGGAAATATTGCCATTGGACCATTGGGACTGCACCATAATGGATGTAATCACATTGATTGAGGCACTCCGACCCGTTGGAGGAATCCGTTACGACGTTGCTTATTTAACCCATCGGATGCTACGCCATGACCACTTTTTTCAAACCGAGATATCCAATCTAATAGAGAATTGATTACATACTGTGTTGTGATGTCTAGACCTCGCCATTCATTTGATTCCCTTGAGTGTATGTTCGCCTAACCGATTTATTTTATTACAAGTGTGGATGTCGGGTGAGCATAGCGTGCTAGAGAAGTCTGTATAGGAGATGTTGATTGACCTTATGGTTGAGAGAGTCATGTTTGTGGGAATACAAGCATCGTCGAATGGTGTATTGCAAGCATCCCCATTGACTACACATTGCTCTAGCCTAACCGCGATTGAGAAAATAATCAAGCACCTCGATGATCTGGCTAACGTGAAGCAAATCCCGTCGGTCTTGCTTGACTACATTCCACCTCTGGCCGGCGCAGTTAGTTGTGACAACGTCTCACATGACTTTGAGTACATGTTGATCACTGCAAACCTCCTGAAGGAGATACGCGTAGTCAGACCTCAGTTGGGACTGATCCCATCTCTCAAGATCAATGACTTCAACCTCGGAGACCAGAAGAACTATGCGATGATTACACCACTTAGGTACCTGACGAAGATGACTGGGAAGAATCACAAGATAGTTCCCCAGCCATGGATTAAGGAGATTGCGAGATCAACGATCCTGAACGTAATGAAGATCCCCCACTTCAGCCGACATCAGGAGGTTAACGCTTTCATTAAACTCCTTATGTTGTGCTACCATGGAGGGTATCTATGGCTCGATAGGCGCGTCATTGTGGATCCAACGCTAATCCACCTCATCATTGGATTGAGCATGCAGGGATCAGATCCTCAGTAGTTCTACCCAGGGAAGGCTATAGATTTCTCCCTGACAAAGCATATAAAATAAGACTATGGTGATGTGGAGAAGGGAAAGCGAGGCTACAAGGTAGCTTCTATATAGGATGGTGTAGTGCGCCTAGCTTTCCAAATGATCATTGGAAAGCTCATCAGAAAGAACCGTCCGACACAATTCATAGGGTTCGTAGTCGACCTCGCAGGGAAGTGTGTCGAAGGAATGCAGATGAACTGGGTGAGCTACCTCATTAATGAGTTGGAGAAGGAATGTCGTGAAGCGCAGGACCAAGGGTACGCGTTTCACTTCATTTGGTTACTAATTTTAATTTCATTTGTTGCCTGAAAAATGCCGAAAGGAGAAGCCTTCCCAAAAGTCGAGCCATCATAGCCATTGGCCTCAAGGTTCTCCACCTTGTGGTACACGAGTGATATGGGGAAGTAGTGGCAATCGAATGTCGTGTTCCACGCTTACTACCTACAGCTAAATCACACCATTGAAGCATTCCCACAGATGACCCCGAATACTTTACATCAATACAGGCTGCTAGCAAAGTTCCATGCAGACTGACACTTCATCTACATCACTGTGCGTAAGGATGGAAGTAAGGAGGAGCTGCAGTCGTATTATAAATTGATCGATGAAGACATGGAAGAGATTACTAAGGAATGACCATCTAAATTCCTTGTACCGGTCGAAGATGCAGAACTCTCTGACCCCGACATCATCAAAAGTCCTTTGGTCACTCAGACTGAGTATGATGGACAAAGCAGTGCAAAGAAAAAGAAGAAAAAGGAGGAAGTGGAAGACATAGAAAGTGATGAGAAGGAGAACGCATTGGAAGAGAGTAGGCTTGATTCACCTGCGGGAGGAGGAGGAGACGATGTGAACCAAGAGGAAGGAGGGGAAGAAGGAGACAAGCAAGAAAAAGGTGAAGTGACATTTCCAAAGGATCCCCTCACTACAACTGAAACATCGCAAAAGAGAAAGGTTTCCCCGGAGAAACCTTCGACAAGAAAGAAGGCCCGCGCCAACAAGCCCCAGTCGAAGAATGTGCTCATAGTGGATGATATTTATCTCATCATCACATCTGTAGAGGATTCTTCAGAAGACATCTTGTAGTGACACAGAGCAAAGAAGGAGTCTATGTATGACATAATAGAGAAAGAGCTCAAGGACATACAACAATCTGTCCATTCGAGCCGCGCAGTACCTACTGCGCTGTCGTTATCAGAAATTACAGAATTGGGGGATGAGCCCACCCAATTACGAAGGCTAGCAGATGTAACCGAGGCTTGACTCTGTCGAGTCCAAGAAGAAAAGGAGTAGGCCACATAAGCCTTAAAGCAAGAAAAGGATGAGGTCCTAGATCAAATTTGAGTTGCGTAGAAGGAGAACAATGAAATTCAGGTGAAGTTCGAGCAGAACAATGAGAAGATACAGGAAGAAAAAGACCAACTACTTGCAGCATAGATTTTGATCAAGGAGGCAGTAACTAGAGCACTTCGCTCTATGTTGGGCTTGGCATAGGAGGAAGAAGAGTCAGCCAAGATACAAGTGGGGAAGCTCGCTGAGGCCATTCAACAACTACAAGGAAGAGTAGCAGAGCTAGAAATCCAAGAAGTACCTAGAACTCTGCAAGAAGTGCATGATCAAAGGGAAGAAGCTGCCATGAGCATCGTAGAAAGAATCAGGGCATTGGCCTCAAAGTGTAAAAAATTAAGTGCTCGAAGTGCACATACCTGTGAGAGCCTTGCAGAATGCTCGGAGTTGAGGACATTGGAAGCACAACTCTAGGAGGCACAACAACATGCATCCGCCGTGCAGGCACAGATGAAGATTCTTACTGTAGTTGAGAAGATGAAGAGATCGTAGGAGTAATGTGCAGTCCAACAACAGATTACTGCTATCCAGAGAAAAGTCATGGAAGTGACATAGAGACTCCATTCGGTGCAGGACGAATCCTGCACGCTTTTTGAAGAGATCGAAGGACAAGGCTCATAGCTGGAACAGGTGGTTGCAACAGTGGAACAACGCCTGGAAGGGCCTGTCGCCGAGCAATTAATTCAGGAGTTCACCGAGCAGGATGCTCTAGCAAAGAAACAAGTTGAAGTAGCTCGAGTTAAGCTCGAGGTCTTCAAAGCAGTATTTCCCAGATCTGAGTAACTCAGGACAAGTCACATGTGAGTGTTGGGGGCCTGTTGGCCCTTGACCAAGGTTTGAGGAAACTTTGGTCATGTTTGATCATTTTTGGGACTTCAATAGGCTGGTCGAAGATGGAGCGCCCAGGCAAAGCGGAGATCGCAGGGTCTCGCTAATTTTGCGGGCTTTTTGGGTTATTAGGGTTTTTGTAACGGGTATGGGATATCGACCCATAGGTTTACCCATGTTTAGGCCTCTTTGTAAATGTATAAATAAGTAGCTAAGTGAGGTAAGAAGTAGTAGTGGGCTATGTGCACCATATTTTATAAGTGTTAATTTTGGCTTAGTGCAAGAGATTGTAAGAGGCTTTGTGCATTGACTGTGTAAGGCTTTGTGCTAGTTGGCTATGTGCCTTGACCTGTTTTGGGAAGGAGGATATGGCGAGGTGCGCGCAGATCTCCTTTCGTTTGCAGGGTTGGCTCTATGGCTTTATGCACAGGATCAGAGGAATGTAAGAAGCTTGAAGACTAATAAAGAAGAATAGAAGAAGATTGGTGGACGTAGCCCCACACTGGGGTGAACCACATATATCCTGTGTTGATGTGATTTGTGCGATGTTACTGATGTTGTTTATGTGGTTATTCGCTCAATGTTGTTGATGTTATGTATAATGAATGCATTTGATGTTGTATCTTAGTGCTTAGTAATATGAATGAATGCTACATCTGAGTTGATGATATGTGCTAAATGATTAGATGTGTTTAATCTTGATTACTACTGCATTGATCTATAATAAGGGTTTAACTTGTGATGTGAATAAGGTTCAGGAACTAATGCATGCTAATGGCTAAGTGCTCTATCAAGTGTTTTAATCACAGATATGTGTCCCATCTAGGTTGTAGACACCTAAGTCCTACAACCCCTCCTGCCTCTACCTTGGGTGAGACTTCATCTGCTTCACAGGTGTTGTCGAAAGGGCCGNCGATAGTTAGGGTTTTGTTGGTGCGTTGTTGAAGCGTTGAACCCTGGGTTTTCCCTTGTGCCAACACCTTCCTAATCGTGTCTTCTATTGTCTTAGGCTCATTGAACTCAATCCTATCTTGATAGGACTATGGTAATCCATTGAGGAAGCACTTGATCTTCTCTTTCTCATCCTTGAGGTAGGGAATATACCTCAACAACTCCAAGAAACTCTCAACATAAGCATCCATGGTAAGTTTCCCTAACTTTTGATCATGGAACTCTTTTATCTTACCATCATAGTACCTTTATGATAATTATGATAAATATTCTTTCCTGAAATATTTCTCAAATTGTTTGTAGGTCACCTTTCTTTCCTTTAATCCCTTAACATCCTTGAGGTCTTCCCACCATATGGAAGTTACTCCATTCAAATTTAAAATAACTATCTTTGCCTTGGTATTTTATGAGTAAATATGTACTCGAAAATACTTCCTTAATCCTAGCAACCAGGCCTCAACCTCCTCTCCTTTCTTGATTTATCTATCAAAAGTAGATAGATTTTACCTCTTAAATTCCTCTATCAGAGAAGTCTAAGAGTGTCTCTTCTTCCTTTTTTGGGGGAATACTTGACCTAGTGTCACTACTGGACATCTCTCTTGTAGTAGCATTTCCACTAGATAAGTCTATGAAAGAGTCCCCACTAACTTTACTTCTCCTAGCATCGTTGTTCCTTTTCTCGGAGGAACTCCTTCCCACATCACTGTGAGTTGGCCCATGTTTCTAAATATCTTATGGGATCTGCAGCTTCTCAAACTGTTGTCATCCTGCATTGTTTGTATCTACACCATTTTGCAAGTGCATTTGAATCTCATACAGACTTTGCAGTAGTATTGCATTTAATTCTTCATGCTCATCTTGATCTCTCATGAGCCTTTCATCATTTTCTTCCAGACTCCTCACTGTGGCCACCAAATATGGAGGGGTTTCTTTATCCCTCCTGTCATTGGATTCTTCATCTCGAAAATGTGAGGTCTCTTCCATGCTGAGTTGTACCATTCATCTCTATTCCCTTTTCTTTCTCAGTGTCTCCTACATGATGAAACAACAAGTCACTATTAAAAAATCACATTTCAAATCATATATAAAAGGACTCTTGGCCTTATCAAGGCTTTATATGTTCTAACAATAGTTTCTTAAACAAATTGATATCAGGAATAGAGTGCCGGTTCGAGACTAGCATAGTTAAATTATTCATAAGTAAATACATAAAATTTAATCATGCAATATATTGAAAAATTCATTCATCCTTGCTGGCCCACTCAAGCCTAGAGCTTGAACTTTGCTCTGATACCACTCTGTAACACACCAGACCCATTAAACCTTACATAGAATGGTGGGATGTCAAAATTTGTCTTCCCAAATGACTTCAATCTTGGGTTTTAACCCCAAGGGTGGAAACCTGCTCACATGGAGTATTCCATCAGCTGTTTACACAGTTAGAAATGGGTTCCAGACCATTAGGAATGGCCTTCCAAAATCCTTTCAGATTTAAATTTTACCACATCATCTGTCCTACAAGGATGATTTCGGATGACTAATTGGTAAATATCGGGACATTAAAGTATCAATCCAGGATTTGTAATCTTAGAGACACAATCACTATATGTGAAGATACTAGTTTTGAAATCAACCCTATCTGTAAAAGAACACTTTTAAACAATGCTACAAAATACTTTTGTAAACTGTCTTTCTAAAAAGGAACCAATTCTTCAAATGTTCATAGATTCAATGGTTAACAATTAGGTTACAAAGGGAAATTGTTTCAAAGGAATGAGATAATCTTTGCAATGGGACTATGTTTGACCTTGAACTTAAGAGAATATGTATGCATCTAAAAACAAACAAAGAAAAAGATTCAAGAAGTGATAGATCCCTGCAACTATATTACCACATTTTCCTTGGTTGGAACTCAGATTGTAGGGTGAATATTTCCTCTTCAAATAATGAGCTAAAGTTGTCATTGTTTCAATGGAAAAAACTCTAATTGTAAAGTGTAGGGTTCTTCACAATAATACTCTGTTAACCATAAAGTTTAAATAACTCGATAAGAGAGGACTCCCTGCAAAAATAATATGTCTAACTGTGAGTTTTCTTAAGTTGCAAAGGATTCTATTTGAATGCAAAGAAATTCCAAACAATTCTAATTTATCCAACCCAAATTTGTCATAGTCACATTGGTGGGAAAATAGGTTGTAAAAGGAAGGTTTTCATTACAATTACGAATTTTTACAACAATACTCTATTGTCCTTATAAAAATTCTGGATTGTGAGAAGTTTCAAAATCAGATTAATTTTAATTTTCAACAATGAAACTATTGTAACATGCATATCTAAAACTGAAAATGAAGGAATTGTTAAATATAAAACTAAATGAAAAAGAAGAAAATGAAACTAAGATATTTACTAGTGAATGAAGAAGTAGCAAACCAAAACCTTTGTTCATAAATATATAATTGTGACACAGACCATTGCAAGGGGGCCCTTTCAAGGTTTGGCTTATGCACAAAACAAAAAATTAAATGAAGAAACCCAACGCCTTTGTATTAAGCATAAAAGTAAGCTACAACAAGTTCACAAATTCCTCTAGTAGATCCCCCAAAATTCCTCATAGTTTGGCATATTTATACAACATGAAACATAACTAATAAACCTCAAAACACTCTCTGGAGTAATGGAAGATATTCAACAACCTCCTATTGATGATGGATCGAGATCAATATGAGTGATTTCCTCCATGATTTGATGGATAGTTTGAAAAACTGGCTGGACATAAAAATATGGGTTTTACATCTTTAGAAAAATCTTGAAATCTCCCAAATCACACCTTTTGTAGAAAATCTATTTGTGTCACCTAAGTGGGAATGTTCTGCACAAAACCCATGTTTTAAATTTTCCAAATTCATCTTCATCAACTCAAAAATCTTGTCTGAAGATCACTCCCCATTTTTGTTGACGTACTTTTGCTTGTGGAAGCCACGTGTTTGACGAGCGTCGACTTGTGAATTTTTGGCAGTTTCCCACGCTCCATTTACACATGGACCATGGTGTAAATGTTGGAAACAAAACCCATATTCTTGTTTTCTCTAATTTGACTTGCAAATATGCTAAGCTCGGAGCAATTATGGGAAAAATTCACTTATGGTAATAATGCTAATAAAAAATCAACAATTTGACAATTTTGCTTATTAAATAGAAAATAGAAACAAAACTAACAATTTATCTTTTACATCCTTTATTGATCCTGGGTTTAGTGAAAATAGGTGCAAAAATGCCGAAAATGAAAGAAAAGTGGGTAAAAAGGAAGGTATTCATGGTTGTTTTTGACAACAAAATGTGAACCCAACATCTCCCCCTGACGTAAGCTTTTGCATGTCCCCTATGCAAAATAAAAATCTCAAAATTTCCCTTCTTTCTGGTCTCAAAGTGCTTCTATTGCCTCCAAAAAAACATCTACTTTTGAAGTAGATACATGATCAATCTTCTTCTTCGATTTATCCATCTTCTTCTTTGGCTGCTGAGTTGAAGTTTTAACTTCTTGAATTCTTGATGTTGTTCTTAGTTTATAACATTTGGAGGGATGACTTGTCTCTTGAGCTTTTCCTTGAGTGACTATTGCTTGCATATAT
>SNQJ01S0024135.1:163302-176204 GCA_010110895.2 Picea sitchensis | reverse complement strand
TAAATTCTCCAATTTTTTCTTTAAGCTATCATTTTCTCTTATCATCATTGTTGTGTTTTGCTTCAAGATCTCATTTTCATTCTTAATATGGTTGTCCAAAACTGTCAACTCTCTTGTTTCTAAGAAAACTAAGTCTTCTCAATATTTGATATTGCTAGTATTATTGCTTTGAATTTTTGAAACCTTTCTTCTGATATAAACCCTAAATGATGGTTTTGAAGCCTTATCTCTTTAAAATTTACTTTGCCGACTTGAAATGCCAATCTTACACTGCAGAAATTTTGAAAATAGATTGCATATACAAAAGTATCTATGCTCATTGCGCAATCTTAATCTCTTATTTTTGTGTGCCCCTATCGATTTTAGAACCTTTGTATCTACGATTGCTACCTCCAGTCTTTGATTTTGTCCTCCTCTGTGTAAATTTGTGGCTCAATTGGTCACTTTTGGCCTTGAATGTCTCTTTCCTTCAACCCTTGCAACATATTTTATATAAAATTTCGAACCCTCTTTGTGAAAGATTTGCTCTGCAAAACTTGAGATGCTTCAAAATTTGAAAATTCTTCTTCCTGAGAGTTCAATTACCTTCCGCAAACATGTTGGTTCTCCTTGCTTCTGCTATGGCATTTCAATTTTTTGTTTTGCAAGTTTTGAAAATGAAACCCTCTCCTTTCAATCTTCAATTTCTAGATTTCAAATTCTATTAGTTTTTATTCAAATTTGCACTTGAATTCTCATTTTTAGCTTCAAATTCTTCTCTTGTACCACATCCCCCAATCTCTACAACAATATTCGTTGAAGCCCCCACAAAATTTAAATTTTTTTCTTAGCAAAACAAGTATTTCAATGGCTTCCCCAGAGGTTATATATTCTTGTAAAGAGAGAATATTGGGTAATACAATCATAGCTTTTGTTTTTTATATTGGTTTTGGCATTTAGGATTATATCAGGGGATGGAAATATGTGGAAAGGTAGGGAATTAGGTATAAGAAGCTTGATGAAAATCTGAGAAATAAAAAGAAATATGTAATGGATATGAAAGAAATAGAAATGAATTAGGGAATACAAGTGCTGGTAAATATATGGATAGGTATAGTGGAATATGGATATTGTTGGATTACTGAGAGTGGGGTGAATCAATAATAGAGTAATTATAATCCTTTCTCTTCAAATGTTATATCAATGTAGAATTATTATCCAATAATGAGCAGTAAGAAATAAACAATCACACACATACACAATGAGTGCGAAGAAATAAACAATCACACACATACACACACACACACCAAGAGCCTACGTGGAAAACCCAAATCGAGATAACCTACATAATGCTTTTCTTATATGTCTTGAAGAATTACATTCATTGGAAGGCACCAACTTCCTTTTTTCTAGTTTCAACTGGAAGGGGCTCCAACCCACTGAAGCCAAAGCATAACTGAGGGAAGCCCAACTCCTTGAATTCTCTCAAGCATGTCTAGAAGGAGGCTACAACTCCCAATGTTCTCCTACATACAACTAAAAGGTGGTTACAACCACTTGTCCTTTCCCCACGTCCCTACTCACCTTTGAAGTAGAAGTAGAATGATGAAACTACTTTCATTAACTCATCATTGGGTGAGATATAACAACAGAAACCTGCACTAATAACCAACTCATGCATTAACTCAGACTCAACTCTCGTATTCATAAACAAGTGCATCAACCATGCACCAACTTGTAATCAACTCCGTACTCATAAACAAGTGCATCCAACCATGTACCAAGTATGTACCAATCATTTTTCAACTACTCATCAACTATGACTCATCAATATGTACCAACATCATCAACTATACACCTCATGTATGTGCCTAACTCATCAACTACTTTATTCTCAATCCATGTACTCAACATGTACCACAACCAAAATCCTCATCAATTTCATCATCCAGAATCTGTTGATTTGTAGCTCTATAATAGACCTAATGTATATGATCACACCTGCAAACCTTCCTTAACTTTAAAAACAAGAGACTAGCATTTTCATCAAACTCTTTCTTTAGTCTCACATGCCTAGTTTTTGATTAGTCGATAACCCAAATTTGAAGTAATCATAACTTTTGAACCTATAATGTATAAATATATGAAATTGATACACAATGTTCTTTTCGTGTGTTTTATGCAATTCATCCAAGTGTGACTACTTGGAACCTCTCATAAAGGAGAGTTATAGCAAAAAATGTCATACCTTGCTGAATTTTTTGGCTTATTCTAGAGATTGACCTTGTAGAGAGTGCCCCACACAAATATTTGATGAATTGATTTGAAAATGTTACACAAACATACTAAAGACTGTCCCCTAAACAAAAAATTTTGTCTCACTGAATTTGGATCTGTTATGAAGAAGCTATGATATTTTTACCAAACACCCGATTTTGACTAGTTTCTGTGGATCCTGGCCATGTCCTTCCCCGGAGTGTAACTCCAAAATACAACAACCCACAAGATGAATTTTACCATAGATACCGATGTTTTCTCAGAGGAATATACCACTGCCTCAATCATTATAGAAAAGTTATATAGCTTAAAATGGTGAGATGACCCTGTGAACATACCTTAGAAAAACACCATCAAAAGAATTTATCCTTCCCTTGCATTTCCTCGCCTTCTTTCACCTTCACTCATAATTTGCCGATATCCTTGGTTACCTTAGACAAATATATATTCACACTATGCTCAAGTGTGATTCAAAATGAGAGAGCCTTACCTCTATTTATACTCCAAGTAGTTTCCTTTAAAACATCTTCTAGGTCACTCAATCTAATTTTCCTTATTTTAGGGTTGGGTCCACTTCTAATTTCTCCATTAAATTTATTATTGAAATAATTTATTTTGTATTCACTTTGAATTATAATACACCTATCACTTCACTTTATTATTTACCTTTAAACTTTAAACCACTTTGATTACTTTGACCTTTGGGGCTTCTAGATGACATATGAGGGTCCTCCAATCTCTCAGAAGGCCATAACTCAAAACCGTGGAGGAGTTATGTGGACGCTCTACATACCACCAAAATGGTGGCATGACATGTAATATCCATATATAGAATAGTATTATCTGAAAATATATCATAACTCATACCGTTACTCATCAAACAAACTTGGGTCCATTACCCAAACCCGGGTCTCCAACTTCCTCATGGCCATAATCCTCTAACCGTGACGAATTATGTGACGCTCCACATACCATCGAAATGCCACATGACAAGCACTATCCATCTAGGATATTTTACTTCTTAACAAATTCACTTTTACTTCATCTCATTATTCCACAATTAAGTTTTGGTTCTTACTCCCACAAAGCGTCTTCCTGGGAGGGCTTTCATCATAAGGGGACCACTTTGGGAGTTCATCCATATTACTTCTATCAAAAATGACAGAACAATAATACGAGTCATATTTAAATCAAACAATATTGGGTCCATACCTAAACCTTTGTGCTAATGTCTTTTCTTCAAGGGTTGACATCAATGACAACCAACCTTAATCAACAGATATATGGATAGGTATAGTAACATATAGATAGTTGTAGCTTAGGGTAGAGTGAGAGATTATGAATGATAAAAGACCATAAAGTAGTTTTAAAGGAAATTTTCAATTTTATTTTATTTTCTAAATAACAAAAACAAAAATATCAAACCTCTTGTACCAAATTCTAATGCTCTTGAATTTTTGCAACTAGAATGTTCCTCTAATGGTTGCAAATTGCTTGCATGTTGCTGCAATGTTTTCTCCTTGGATGTGATTTCTAAATGCCTGCTATCTAGGTGTCTTGATTCGTTGGTTTTGCTGAATATTTTCCTTTGAAGATCAATGTTGTACATCAAATAGTTGTATCCAATCTTTGTGTTGATTTGTAGTAGGAACTTGTGAGACTAGCTTTAGTTGAAAAATATAATCAAATGTACAACATTTGTAAAAATGTATCATTAAAAATAATGAACCAGAGAGAATTATAATGATGTCCATCTTCATGCTAATTTGAGTCAAAAATTTGAAAAAATTGCTTGTTTCGATGACTCAATAAAATCAAGTTTTCAGAACTTCTCATGTAGGAACTTATCATTTTGAAGAAGTAAACTTTCTTAAAAACATAGAAGATCATGTTGCTGATAATGTTTTTAAGAAATGGCCTCTGAAATATTATGTCTGAACCCTTGTCTTCTGTGTTTTTCACAAATTTTGAACTCCTACAGGCTCAAGGTGGTTCCTGTAATTATTTGAAGAACAATTCAATGTGAATTGTTGTCCATGGACTGATGATTTCCTTCTTTGTATTAGTAGGTTCTTATCTTCTTTTCCTCTGAAAATTTAAATGGTTTAGCCTCCTTTAAAATATCTCGATGATCTCTTTGATAAGAAAAATTTTGATACCGTGGAAGTAGTGTTCTTGTTGGCTTTTCAAATTGCTCGTGACCTTCAACTATAGTAATGATCATGCTTTGTGTTTGTTGACAGGTACATATGATCTTCTCCTTTGGTTGAAATATATATTGATGCTCTTGTGTCTTTGTAGGAACGATTTGGACTGATCTTGAAACAATCCTGAACTGATCTTAGGCTTTGTAGGAGTAGATGATATTTTGGACTTCTTTTCACTTCCAATTTGAATTAGAAATGAACCTCCTGGAGACTTAAAAAAAATAGCATTATGATGTAATACCATTCAAGCTCTTTTCTGTTGATCCAATTCTTCATTTATTTATATGGAGTTTAGATTGGTACTGTATGCTAAAGATGTAGGAACCATGAAGAGAGAATATAATATGAAATGATGTGCATTGGAACTAAGAGAACACTTTGAAATTTTTTAAAATAACTAAGTTCAATGCTAACTATGAGTGTTGATCTCAATTTGTTGGTTATTGGAAAAGGAAATAGAATGAAAGGAACTGTGATGGTACCACTCAAACTGAGCTATAGTGCATAAACCATGTTTCTATTGAATGAAAATCTTTTATTGGAACAATGTATAGACATATTGTTGAACTATTGTTATATGAAACTTTAGAACAACAAAATGACTATTGCAAGTTGTTGTTGATTCCATAAACCATATAGTCTTCACATATAACCCATATTGGTACAATTCAATCTATGTGAATGGATTTACTTGAAGTTGAATATAGAAAAAATTCATTGGATTACCTACCAGTAATGTAAATCGTTAACCAATGTGAGACAACTCACAGATGATGAAAATGAGTGTCAGGGTACCTAAGTGCATCCTGATAGGCACGAATGAATGTGTTGGAGTCAAGTCACCTGGAAGATCTTTCAATCAAGGGACCTTGATGAATTCCCATTTTTGACAGCGAGGAGACTTACCATTAATGTATGTAAGTCCCAAGGTACTTATAAATATCTCTAACCTTGGTCCTAGACAATGTGTTGAAGTTGATGGGACAAGGTTTGCTAGAAGGAGGGCCTTAAGGAATCCCTCATTATATAACGTGAGCATAATTTTTTTTTTTTGAATAATGCAAGATTGAACCAACATGGAGAACATTATTGAGATTTTTTCCCTCCAGTTTCTTGGTTTTCAAGCAAAACTCATGTCTAGTTGCGCTAGTAACTTGGTTTTCACAACTAGACTTATTTTTGTCTTTACTATTTTTTTCATTTTATTTTTCTATGATATCCTACCCTACCGAAAGAAGGAAAACCTATTTCAAGTGTAGGAATACTTCCAATGGAGTCATGTGTGTAACATGATCTCAAATATACTCATATCCAAATTTGAAAAATGTATCTTTATAGATGTTAGGATATGAGAAACCAGATGCTCTGATTGATATGGTGCCAATAAATGTTGAATAATGGAGGAATATCATTGACTATTGATTGTCTGGAGCCAGGTTTCAATGTAGTCATTGTTCCTTTGTCTTTCTTATGTTTTGGAAATGAGTTGAATGTCTTCCTTTTTCATCCAACAAAGTTCTTCTGAAATATGCCCATTGCAGTTTTGAATGCACAAAGGATTTGATGACATGCATCGTAGAAATTCCTCATTCTTAGATTCTTCTGTCTGCTCTTCATCAAATTATTTCCATGGATATTTAGCCTCTTCAAAGTCTTCTTGATGTTTCACTTGGAATTGTTTCTCTTCTATCACTTCCCTGGATGCATATATGTTCCTTATGGTTGTCAGGATTTTCTCCTCCTGAGATGCAAAGATGTTCCCAATTGCTACTAGGATTTGAGAGATTTCCTTGAGTAACATTCTCCTTTACTAAACATATTCTTGAATAATCTTGCATTCTTCTTGTTGGTTGATAATATATGTCTTTCACATGGATGAGTACTCTAGGGCGGTTATTACAAAACCTTTAAAGATAAAGAAAATAAATGAAATCAACAGAAATAAAAGAACACCACTTAAAAAGAAAACTTAAGCAATCTAAAACAAAAACATGTACTTGAACTCCTCATGCTACTGAGACCCTACTGTCACCGAGTTGTATTTTCACGCGAGTTAGATTTTCCATGAAAAAAAAACTTACATAAAGGAAACACATTGGTCCAACATCACAAGTTCTCATGAAGACTCACAAAAGTGGTTGCACAAGTTCTTACCTTCCATCTTACCTTCTTCACTCCTCCTCGTCTCAAAATGTGTGGATAAACAAAAAACCTTCTTATATTTGTTTTTATCTTTTTTATGAAAACTAATGATTTCAAAACCAATTCCTTTAGTTCATCCTCAGTAATGGCGCCAAAAATGTCAACTCACTAACTGGTAAAGATAAGGACATTATAGTATCAATCCAGGGTTTGTAATCTTAGAGGCATAGTCACTATATGTGAAGATTCTATTTTTGAAATCAACCCTAACATCTTACAACGATACTCTATTGTCCTTATGAAAATTATGGATTGTGAGAAGTTTCAAAATCATCTTAATTTTAATTTTCAACAACAAACCTAGTGTAACATGTATATCTAAAACTGAAAATGAAGGAACTGTTAAATAGAAAACTAAATGAGAAAGAAGAAAACCAAACTAAGATATTTACCAGTGAATGAAGAAGTAGCAAACCAAAACCTTTGTACATAAATATACAGTTGTGACACTGACCATTGCAAGGGGGCCCTTTCAAGATTTGGATCATGCACAAAACAATAAATTAAATGAAGAAAACCAACACCTTTGTATTAAGCATAAAAGTCAGCTACAACAAGTTCACAAATTCCCCCATTAGATCCCCCAAAAAGCCTCATAGTTTGGCATATTTATACATCATGAAACATAATTAATAAACCTCAAAAAAATATCTGGAGTAATGGCATATATTCAACAACCTCCTATTGATGATGGATCGAGCTCAAGATGAGTTATTTCCTCCATGATTTGATGGACAATTTGAAAAACTGGTCGTACATAAAAATCTGGGTTTTACATCTTTAGAAAAACCTCCAAATCTCCCAAATTGCACATTTTCTCGAAAATCTGCTCATTTGTCACCTAATTGGGCATGTTATGCACAAAACCAATGTTTTATATTTTCCAAATATGTCTCCATCAGCTCAAAACTCTCGTTTGAATATCGTTGCATGTTTTTGTTGTTGTACTTTTATTTGTGGAAGCCCCATGTTTGACTAGCGTTGACCTGTGACTTGTGGGAAGTTTCCCACGCTTTAAAAGCTCATGAACCATTGTGTAAATGTTGGGAACAAAACCCATATTCATTTTTTTCTCTAATTTGATCTACAAATATGCTAAGCTTGGAGAAATTACGAGAAAATTTCACTTCTGGTAATAATGCTGATAAAAACTCAAGAATTTGAAAATTTTGCTTATTAAATAGAAAATAGAAACAAAACTAACAATTTACCTTTTACATCCTTTATTGATCTTGGGTTTAGTGACAATAGGTGCAAAAATGCCAAAAATGAAGGAAAAGTGGGTGAAAAGGAAGGCATTCATGGTGATTTTTGACAACAAAATGTGAACACAACAACTGCCACGTGGACTCTTCCATGTCACTTGCCCATACATACATGTAAGTGTGTACGGGTGTGGAAGTGACATGTCCTCAAACAGGACATACCCCATTAGAAATCCTACAGTGGAAAGATTCTACGCATCCAGGAAATTAAATCACCCGAATCTACAAATCTACTTCACTTAGATGCAGATTAATCAATGACTTATGGTGGATTAGACTTTCCCTCTTCAAAATGCAGGTTGCGCAACCCCAACCTTTTCTTTCAAACACTTCCTTCCGAGCGCCTTACTCCCGACAGATCCAACGAATGCAGTGGATCTCATCAAACGAACATGGATCTATGTGGGTCACTCAACAATCAGTGTGCTTAACGGTCTCTCTCGTAGTACGCTTGATCCAACAGACGAGAATCATGGAAATCAATTTTCTTGATTCACTCAGAATCCCTAGACCACATGATAGTTAGCGGCCTCACTCAATATCCTCCAATCATTCAACACATGGGATGCACGACAAAATATATAAATGAGGTCTTATTGGGTTGACTCCTTGGCAGATCGACGACGCACATTCACTCTATCTTTTGCTATCGGAAAATACCACCTCTCACGACCTTGTGGTTATTCCCTAACAATTATTTACGAAATGGAGTTTTTGACATATCCGACAGTCATCGAATCTCCATATCTAATGGTATGGAATCTCTCGATATCTCAGACCCGATCAATAGTTAAGGGGATACATGAATCTGATAGGGTTTTCTATCGAGATGGATCCACGACAAGTTCAATGGCTCATATCTCATCGACTAAGCCACTGGGAAAATCTATATCTCTAGTCCATTCATATTTCACTTTCGTGATTTCTCCATCGGAATTTCCTTCCACACATTCTTCATGGATCTTTCCAAACTCCATGCTTTGACAAGCCTAGTAGAATGATCCACGATGATATCTATGATCCATATCTCATCGGTTTGACCTCCCGGTGAATTGACAACTCTCGTCGATTCATAATACTTTCATTGGGAAGTTAAACTTGGAAATGCTTATGAGTTTTTTTGAATGACCCTCCTTCCAAAAGGCTCCTTCTGATACTTAGATCTCTGATGAACAATTGTGATTCACTTTCTGCACCAGATCTACATTTGAGGTTCTCTTGAGTTTAAGAAGGGATATCAGACAAGGGTACATGGAAATTCGAGGTAAATAAAATCTCTTCCTTATTTTCATTTACTGCAAGGATTTAACCTCGATTCTTCGAACCTTTGGCCCACGTCCTCAATACACAAGTGGTGCTTCCCAGAGACCCCTGAAATGAATATTTTCTCATCGTGCAAACTTTCCATTCAAAGGTTGGGAAAAAAATAGGGTTACATGCCTCCATATCATGCCTCCCACACATACTCACTGCATATGGCTAACCAACTTGGAAAGAACCTCAATTATACAAACATAAATCAAATTTTAGCAATTAGTCAGCATAGTAAACTTCATTTAAAATAAAAGAGCAATATTTTCATTCATTAACAACATTTTTCAAATACATCTAGAAACACTTATTTGTTTCAAGTCAAATTCCAACCTGCCAATTGACTGCGGGTGAATGTATTTCCACCCAACTGTAAGCTCTGCTACACCTTTGCTTTCTATAACAATCTACCCCCGTGGCAGGCCATGATACCACTAGGGGAATCTTAGAAGTTGGATTCTAGGTTAAGGGTTTGGTCATGAAAATTATTCTCCTTCACTACATTGGAAATAATATAAATCCCCTCTTGCCATTGAGCCCAACGCCAATAGAATCTTACCAGGTTCCTTCCCAGCTGAATTTCCTCTACACAAGGGAGTCTCGTCACTACTACACAATACCTCAATGCCCTTCCCTTACCAGTGTCAGTTTCTTTCCAGCAAGCACCAACTCACGACCCTCTCTGCTCCAGTTTGGATCTAGGTATTCCATGTTCCAATGTTGACTAGTTTCTTGGGAAAGCTTCTTATTGTATTCACAAAAACTTCCTAATTTTTCTTTTCTTTGGTTGTGTCTATGTGCTCTCTCTCTGTGGTGAACCAACCTGGTTCATACAGGAAATATCCAAAATACTTGGGATATAAAGAAATCCACTTAGGACAATAATATATATTGAATAATAATGTATAAGAATATGAATATGAGATGCTTGATTACAAATGAGGGCCCCATTATATATACATGTATAGAGTGCCCTTTCATTAATAGTCATTTCTTTTGGATAAGACACATCTTTCATTATAATGTATTTTCATTAATTAATTAATATTATTTATACTACTTTGTATATATTTGTGTTATTTTTGTTCATAACATTTCCTTCCCCTTTAGAAATGCTTTGTCCTCAAATCATAGTGAGGGAAGGACTGGATGTCTTTTTCTTTGTCTTGTAATGTCATCGCATCATTCTGTATTTTGTCATAGTTAAAGATACAAGACAATATGAATCTATGAGCATTGAGAAAAAAATTTGAATTGTAAAAGGATATGACCAATAATTCAATCATTTGCATAATTTTATACTTTCATGATGAATTGTGATCGTGAGATTTAATTGTCCTGATATCAATATTTTTCAAAAAATAAGTTAATTGTTTTCATCCAGAGTGATATTAATAATCTGTCTGGTTACAACATTCTTATGATTTGGCTGTCGATAAGGAGTTCTTATAGTATGATTTTCCCTTATCGTGTGTGTAACATTTTCTTGATTTCCTTTGAGTATTGTATATTCTTCATCTACTAAAGTTGTTTGGTTGATCACCCAATCTGCACTCGAAATTTCCATTGTTTGTACTCTAAAAAATAAATATGTCTTCTTTTCAACTAGATTGACATATTCTTGAGTTGTGACGTGGATTGGATCTGTATTGTTCCTTTTTTCAAAACTTAGCTTTTTACATCTAAAGATACCAATGCTTTCTTCTCAATAATTTGTTCTAACTTAATTTCCAATGACTTCTTATCATTCTTTAGTTTCTTGATTTGTGTGAGTTAGTTTTGATTATGATTCTTTAGACATGAATTTTATTCATTTTTATCTGTGATAACTTTGGCAAATTCTTTTTGCATCTTTGATATTGACCATTGATTTTCTTGAATGATCACCTTTTATATATCTTTAAGGCCATCTAATGTTACTGGATCTGATTCCAATGTAAAGTCCTCTGATGTTATCTTTTTCTTTTTATAGGAAAATGTCAAAAAATTATTCTTCGTGTTTAAAATGAATGACCCTAGTGTTTCTATCTAGGGTGAACCCGAAATCGTCTCATCTTCATTGTTCCACAAGGATTTAACAATGAATTACGATACACAAGAATAATATCCAGGGTTAAGTTGTAAATTACTTATGGTATATTGTTTTTCATTCCACGAATCTAGTTTTTCAATTATATTTAACTTAGGAATCACTAACTAGTTAGTGAATTCAATACTAATATAATTATTATGTGCAGTGGGAGCGATGGAAATATTGATATATTTCTCTCCAAGTGTCCCTTTGACTCTGAATAGCACCGAAGCAAGAACTTTTAAAGTTTTAGAGAATCTTTTTTTTTTTTTCTATATTACTTGGATCCATTTTTCTTTCATCGATAATTTACGACAAATAATATCTCGCATAATTTTTTCATAAAATTGATATACTTGGAATAAAATAATATATTCCCCCCATTTTTTTCACTTCAAAATTTCAAAATACTCATCCTTTGTTTGAAAATGACCCTTTTATACTTCTAAAATTTCGAAATACTCCTCCTTTCTTTGAAAATGACCCTTTTATACTTCTGGCTAATTATGTACCTTAAAAATTTAGAATATTCTATGTATTCCCTTTTAATATAATCCTTATAATGAACCTTGAAGGAGAATATATATATATATCCCCTTGTAGCTTTGAATGAAAAGGTAATTTAATATGAAAATTTTCACTTTATATTAAAAGTAACTTGCCTACTTTTTATTAAATATTCCTTATAATATATATTTGATTTCTTTATATCTCCCTTAATAATCCACTATAATTTATTTATTTTACTTTTCTTTTAATATACTTTTTTTTCCTTTTTTTCATATAATATTACGACTTTATTTTTATTTAATATCTTTGAGTCTCGTACCATTGGACGCGAACATTCACACTTACGTACAGATATGTACGAATAGCTTCGATGGATGATTCAATGGTAGTGGTATGGAAATGTACAACATGTTAATAACTTATTGAGGAACATAAATACATCGACAGTTGTATGGAGCGATAGTACGGTCAGTTTGCAGATGTTACAACAATAGTATGGAAAGTATGGGGAGAGACTGTGGATTGTATAAGAGATGCTAGTTGTGATCAATACAGATTGTACACCAACAATTAATTGGATGCACAATCAATTCACTGCGTATGAAATTTTTTGGAATGTACTTTAGAATAAATTGATTTGGCAGCTACTATACGAACGCAGATTATTTTTTGTACGATGACAACAGATGTACAGATTGGTTATTATTGGTTTTTTTTTTCCATTTTTTTTAAATCTATGTTTCTAGTGATTCTTTGTAAACAACATTTGAATTTGATGGTTGACTGTCTAGATTTTCAACCGTAACACAATTTCCTGCAGTGATTTTCCTTAATGACTATTCTACTCTTTTTTTTCTATAAGCTTTGATATGTCAGTGGAACCATGATTTTCTGTTCAACATAATTTATGGACAGTAAATATCCAAGGGGATAATTTTCGGTCAAAGACCTTTGAATTGGAGAAACTCCAAAATATTGATGTGGCCAATGGTTGGGATCAAACTTTGCTCTGATACCAAATGTGGTGAACATCCAGAACCAAGTACCATGCGAATTCAACACAAGCCATAGCTAGACATA
>SNQJ01S0024135.1:140485-161416 GCA_010110895.2 Picea sitchensis | reverse complement strand
TGTATGATTGTTCATTTGTTCATTGCTTATTTACTCTGCAGTTATTGGATAATAATGCTTCATTGATATAACACTTGGATTATATGGTTAAATTCCTCTATTACTGATTCACCCCCCCCTCTCAGTAATCCAACAAATGAGTGCCATCAAAAGTGTTCCACATACCTACTGTTATATAAAGATTTGCCTCACCATTGCAATCTTGCACAGAGGGCCTTTTTCCATTTCTCTATGAAGAGTTTTCATCCATTTTTGACGAATCCAGAGCTAAAAAAATATGTTTTTCCACATATACGCTCCCTATCTGTTATACAAGACGTGTATACACTGGCTTCTCCACTACAGCACGCGTACATCGGGATTTCTGCCAGAAATTAAAAAATGAGGTCGGGTTTCCATGTCATGAGAGAAGATATTTGATCCTTGGCCTTCCATATAATGGAAACATTCCGACTCGGCCCTTTAGTTGCATTCTGAAGGCTATAAGAGCACAATTTCGAGCTATGGAAAAGGGGAGAAAGCATTCAACTTTGAGAGCACGGTTACTCTGGAGAAATTACTTCATATTGAGTTTGCATCCCTTTGTCCCTCAAGTCTAAACATAATGTTTAGCCCCCAAGCTCTTTTCCTATTGCTGAGAGGACCTCATTGCTTCTTTCCTATGAGCTTGCCTTTGGTGGAGGATTGAAGTGGTGGAGACCTAGTTGGAAGGAACTTGGTTTCTTGGTTTCGAACCGTGCCGACACGGAAGTCTGTAATGTTGTCACTTCTGTCGATCAATTATTAATAGAAATACTCCTTTCCCGTCCTATTGGTATCTTGCAAATATATGATTATTATTCATGGGCATGTTTGTAATGTTTATTAATGGATTATGCTATCTGATGTGCTAACCCCTTTTATATCATCACTATGTACTTGCTCTGCTTGTTTGCTGAGAAATTCTTGTAGGTGTAAAGCTTTGAGTCAAAGTGCTCAATGGTGGAACATCATCAAAAGTTGGATCGAGGTAGGCCTCTTTCTTATATTGCACATTAGTTTATATAACATATGTTGGAATTGAGTTGATTTTTGCAGTCATACCTGTCTGTTGTGGTTTACCCTTGGCCATAGAGAGTTTTTCCCTTGTAACAAAAATGGCGACTCCACTGGGGAGAGATCTTCCTTTTAAGGGTTGAAGTACTTTTTCTTCTTGCATTGCTCTTTTTTCTTTGTATTTCTTTTCATATCATTGCTTGACAGATTCTGTTCACTCTGAGTCTGAGTTTTCATCCTTTTGCCCTTGTCTGGCTTTGTTTTAAAGCATATACGCCCCTTTTGCCTTGACAGTCGCATATACACGCTTGTTGTCTCAATGTAAGAAGCATATATACACTCTGTTCTCATGAACAGTTGCGTATACCACTTCCCCTTGCTTGTTTGCTTGGTTTAGTGACTGCAGGGTGGGATTTGAAAATTGTTGAGCCTTCTTAGGTCTCTATAGTGCCTGTTGAGATTATCTGGGATGACAGGAAACCTGTTTGGAGTTGAATTTTTGGGCGGATTCTTTCTCTTTATTTTCCATTTTTGATTTGTCCTTGTTATATGGGTTGTTTGCTTGGTTGCTTGGTATTATGCTCAAGTTATTGCTTTTATACACAGTAGAATTTATATATCAGGTTGGTCATCAATGCATGCATTTTCTTTTTTAGTATATTGAAAATAAAATAAAAATAGGCACTTTGCATTGCTTGGCATTTTTGTCTTTGAATCTTTATCGTTAGCTTAGCACATTTAGTGAAAGATTGCATTTTACTTCTGAATTGCAGAGTTGAAATTGAAGATTGCACTGTTCTTATTAGCATATCATTCATTGAAAAGTTAAAGATAGACTTTGCATTATATCCGTATTTATTTTCTTGCAGAGTCATAATACCATGCTTTTCACTTCCATACATTTTTGAGTAACCACGACCAATAAAATTTAAGCTTTAAACTAAAATTTATTAGTCACGATTTTATTTTTTAGGGTGCACAAACTAGCCTAGGATATAGTGCCTTGGAATAGGATCTTGTGAGTAAACTTCTCCAAGGGAATTAAATCAACATATGTGTCTGAGACAGGGAGTTGAGAAGTCCATTGTACAATTGGTAATATCAGGAGGCTCTGCTCACACCGAAGTTAATCACAAGGTTGCACGAAGTTAGTTGAAGGGATAACCCCTGGATACTCACCTACCTTCAGAGATATTTCTGTGGATTTATTTGTATTTGGGGATCTTGCTAGTACCCATACCTCTGTGAGAGGCGGTGCTTTCAAGGTTTTGGGCTTTGCTACCCTGCCCATATGGTGATCCAGACTTACGAATGCTCGCCTGTGCATCAGTTATATAGTGGTTTATTAGTTGCTTGACTGAGGTAACTCATAGGTTACTTGCAGGGGTTATTCTGCTTGTACCCTAAGTCAGATAGGGGTCGGACAACACACAACCTTTATGGAGGATTACCTCTCCGGGGGGATTTGACTGACTAGTTGTTAAGTCTACGAGGGCCCTTATAACTGATTCTGTTACCTCCAAACTTTAGCAGGGAGTCTCAAGTCCCTCTTGGATGAGACATACCTTCTTTAGAGAGGGAGGCCGCTCAACCACTTTAGGCCATTTTCATGCATATTGGTCGTTTGACTTTTTGGTATGCTCTTTGACTACTAGTTGGCCTTAATATATATTTTTATTTTTTGGAGAGTCATAAGTTGTCGTGGAGTTAGACCAACTTCCTCTCAGGTCCTGTCAGTTGTTACAGTTACCACCGATTTTCGAGTTCTTGCCTTCTAAAAGGCGTAGAGTTATCAGGAGTGGTACACACACATCCACTTTTTAGACTTGTGGTTCCACAAGGATGAGTACCGAGTCTAGTCTTCAGAACACTGGGAGTTGTTCAACTCCCAATCCTAATATAGTTAATGGCACCCCTTCGACACCTGTAACCACTACAGTTGTAGTGCCAGAGGATTATACAAGTACTATGGCTCGACTTGTAGTTCATGCTTCATCTCTTGCCTCAAACCCTTTTGGGGGTTTTGGCCACTCGTTGAGTTACAATGTTTAGACCATCCCCATGGCTTATATTCATTATGACTAACTTCCCTTCGCAGTTTTCAACTGCCATCCTAGTTGTTGGCCATAACGCTAGCTTTGGACTTAGGGGCACTACACCTCCTTACACTCCCTTCCCGTTTGGTAGTTCTCATATTCCCCAAGCGAATCCTAATGTAGGAAGTGTCCCTGTTCTTAACCCCGGGTCTAATGCTTCTATGGCTAGATGGAACAACCCAGTTGGCGAACAATTTCTGCCCGATATACCTATCCCCTCGGTGCCAATTCCGACCAATACTTTTGGCATGATGAATCCACTTCAATCCTCTGGGTTCCCACCTGAGGGAGGTCAGTCTTACACTTTGGACACTCCCCAAACTAGATCTAATCCAGTTGGGGGAAATTTTAACAACCCTTAGCTTGGATCTAATCCAACTGGGGGGAACTTTCATAACCCTTATCAGAACATTCCTACTGGAATGATGCCCAATCCATCTTTTACGAATCAGCTCAGAGGAGGGTCTTTTAATTCCAGACAAGGTTTTGTTCCTTACCAGAATCCTGGATGGAATGTAGTTCCTAACACACAATCTTTCACAGGAGGAAGGGGTCAGGTGTCCCAACCCCGTATTCCCTTTCTGGCCACGCTTAATTTTCTAGATTTGTCTAAACTAATGAATGACCCGGTGAGTCATGATCCCACATGGCCCCCTGTCCCTACCAAACTTCCGTCAGACATTCCAAATTTTGAAGGTAAGAATGGTAAGGACCCTGGTGACCACGTCACTACTTTTCACCTTTGGTGCTCATTGAATTCTCTGAATCATGATTCTATTAGATTACGATTGTTTCAGCGCACTCTCGTTGGAGTCATGTCACAATGGTACATTGAGCTACCTAGGGGGACATATGGGTCTTTTCATTAGTTGGTGCTAGACTTTATCAACCACTTTCAACTGCCCATTCGTTATGATGCTGGCCTTGAACTTTTGTCGACTTTATGCTAGGGTACTGACACTCACATCTCGGACCATATCCAAGAATGGCGTAGGAGAAGGCGGTTGGTTAAGACTCCTATACCCCCATCCTTTCTTCTAGAATGGTTCCTAAAGTCTTTGCATGCTCCTATTTCAAAGGACATTGCTACTTCTGGGGTCTTCAGTGAGGAAGAAGCTATCTTTAGATCCCAACAACTTGATTTGATATATGCTTAGTCTGGGATGTTATACCACCTTCTTCCAGATGCATCGCGGACAAATCAAGATCCTAGACAGAATCACGGGCCTCATGCTGATGGCATTGTAGGGTCCTCCAATGTAAAGTCCGCAGACTTGGCAACGAAGCTTGCTGGAGGGCCAACTTCGTCTGGATCCTCCAAACCCACCCAATCGACGGATGTACATTCTGCGCAATCGTCAAAGAACCCAAACGGTGACCAGCAACCAGATGGGAATAAAATGAAAGGTCGAAATAATCGTAAGGGTGGGAAGAATAATAATAAACCCAAGGACAAAGATAACAATGGGAAACAAAATGATAATGCTGGAGAGGGAAAGAAAGAGAAACGTACGGTGAAATTTCCTTGTAAACTTTGTACCGACGACCACCTTACACACTTATGCCCCAAACTTGCGGAGGCTGCGAGGCTTCTAAATCTACCGCCTGCCGTGTTGACGAACCCATTCCCACACAATCAACACTTATCCTTGAGCTCTTCGAACACTGGAAATGCATCTGGTGGAAGTCAAAACCCACCGTCACAAGATGGCGATCGTGTTTGCATCAATATGGTCGACGCAAAAATCGATATAGCCACCCGCTCTCGATATCATATATCTTCAAAAGCTAGTACTAGCCTAAAAGCCCCTTCGAAACCCCTGGAGATGAACTTACAGATCGAGAAACCAGAGCCACCACCTCGTATTCTGAAAGGAGTACTCAAGCGCTCTACCCACAACCCTAACGGTAGAGCCGCCTATAACTACTCTATTGTTGAGGATCCGGGCCAAACCCCTTGTGCGATGTCAGCTTTGGAGGTACTCCAGACGTGTCCATCACAGAGGGATGCCTTAATCTCTTCCTTAGGATCTCTAGAACCTAGTGGCTCGAAAGTTATCAAGTTTTATGTCACGAATGTGCAACCTCGCTTACCCTACCATGTGGATTTCAAAATCCATGTGGAGTATTCCAAGTACACTATCAAACAAGCGGTAGTTGATGAAGGTGATTCCACTTGCGTGATGTCCCTGGTATGTTGGAAAGCTATTGGTTCTTCGACCCTTTCCAAGTTGTCAAACATGTTGAATGCATTTGACGGTCATTCCTTCCACCCTCATGGTATTCTCCCTGCCTTTTCGGACTAGTTAGGTGGGAAGATGGTAGAGGTGGAAGTAGAGGTAGTTGAGGTACCTCTCAATTACAAATTATTACTAGGTCGCAATTGGACCTATGCTATGGTCACTGTCGTATCTTTCGTCTTCCACACACTTTGTTTTCCTCATCAGGGGGAGATCGTGACAGTCTACCATTTATCCTTTGCGTATTCTAGTCCTAATGCATCTATTGGACCATCGATCCCAGTGATCGACATTTCTCAGCCGACAACTAAGAATTTCAGTGTCAGAATGTATTTTTCCCTCATGGGTAATTTCTACTTCTCGGCACCGATTCACCAACATTACGCCATGTCTAGTAGGCCTGCTTCAGTAGGGAGGTCCATTCCTTTCTGCACTTCCTATCTTGGTGATCCATGGACCCTACCTTCTCTGACTTCGTCGTGTGAATGTCAATCACATGCTAGCATGTCTATGCCACTATCGATAAAGACGATTGCGTATCAAGTTGTTCTTGACTCTTCCGCTGATCCCGATCCTGTTACCTCGTAGACGAACGAGGAGGATCCCGTTCTTAGGATCCCATTATTATGCCTGTTTGGGCCACCTCGTTATCTTGCTCACATTTTCTTAGATGAGACTTTTCCTTCGGATGAAGCCATCCTCGAAGCCATGAATGTTTTCGAGAGACCTTGGGATGATATACATCATCGATCTTATTTTCTCCCAAGTCTCGAAAGAATCGAGCAAGATGATTTTCGGTCTACCTTGAGTGAGATATTCGGTCACACCGTAGTTCCACTTGATACACACGGTATTTATGCTTAAGGAAATATGGCGAGTATTTCTCTTACCGTGACGATCGATATCTCTCGTACCCCTAGAAATATTGAGAATGTAAATATAGGTGCGGATTGTTCGCCAGAAGATATTTTGATCTACACCAACCTCTTCAAAGAATTTCAAGATGTATTCGCTTGGTCATATGAAGAGATGCCATGGATCGACCCTTGTATTGTTGAACATGAGATTAGCACTTATCCGGATGCTAAAACTGTTCGACAACGTCTTAGATTTGTTAATCCTAGGAAGGCCCCCACTATTAAGGCAGAGGTGGAGAAGCTACTTAATGTTGGCTTCATCTACTCGGTTCCCTTAACCGAATGGGTATCCAACCCCGTTCCTGTGAATAAAAAGCAAGGAACCATCCATGTGTGTATGGACTTTCATGATATGAACAAGGCTTGTCCTAAAGATAACTTCCCCACACCTTTCATTGATCAGATTCTCGATGAGTGCGCGGGAAGAGAAATATTTTCCTTTATGGACAATTTTTTAGGATAACCAAATCTAGATCAAACCTGAGGACCAACACAAGACGACATTTATATGTCCTTGGGGTACTTTTGCATACCGAAAAATGCCTTTTGGCTTGAAAAACACTGGAGCAACCTTCCAACGCGCCATGACTTTCTCTTTTCACGATCTCAAGCACATAGTCGAAGCTTACCTCGATGATCTTGCTTCTCACTCTCACAAGAGAGTGGATCATGTTACACACCTTCGAATGGTTTTTGAAAGATGTCATTACTATAAAAACAGGTTAAACCCTAAAAAATGCATCTTTTGTGTTAAGTCTGGATGTCTCTTAGGATTCTTAGTTTCCGAGACCGGGATCATGGTAGATCCTCTTAAGGTTGAAGCAATACTTCAATTGCCTCCCCCACGCACGATTAGACAACTTCAAGGTTTACAGGGGAAAGCTAACTTTATGCGTCGGTTTATAGTGAATTACGCCAATATCACTAAGGGTTTCATGCACCTATTGAAGAAATACACTCCTTTTATCTGGGATGAGTGAGCCCAGGAGTCTTTCGACGCTTTAAAGAAATCCTTGGTATCGCCCCCTCTGCTGAAATCTTCTGATTACAGTAGAGATTACTTTTTGTATATTTCTGCATCTGAAGAGACGATTGGTATGGTTCTAGTTCAAGAGGATGATGAACTCCATGAGCACGTCATCTACTATCTTATTCAAAATTTAGTCAGCCTCAAGCTTAATTACTCCCACGTTGAAAAGCTAGCTTTGGATGCTGTTCACGCAATCCAACATTTACGACACTATATATTTCTTTGCAAGACTACTGTGGTTGCAGATGTCAATCCATTTCAATATGTCCTCACTAGGTGTATCATAGGTGATAAATATAATAAATGGATTGTCATCTTACAATAATTTGATCTCGACTTTGCTTCAGCCAAGTCCAAGAAATCACTAGTTTTTGCAGAGTTAGTATCCGATTTTCAACGATTAGATGAGGATGTTATCCATGTCGATTCGTTTGCAGACGAACACATTTTCCTTGTCTCATCGTCTGACCCCTGGTATGGATACATTGTTTTATATCTTCAAACCTTGAAGTTCGCTCAACATCTCTCGCGAGATGATCGACGACGTGTTAGATACCAAGCCAAAAAGTGTACCATCATCAGCGACACTTTGTATCGCCTAGGAATAGATAGTATCTTAAGTCGCTGCTTAACTCATGAGGAAGCTAAGTCAGTCCTAAATTATTGCCACAAAGGGGCTTGTGATGGTCATCTATCTGGGCTTGTGACAGCCCAAAAAATCCTGCGAGTTGGTTACTTCTGGCCCACCATATTTAATAATTTATTGAAGTAGTTAATAAGTGTCACCCCTGCCAGTTGTTCACCCGAAAAATGCGCTCGCACCCAACCCCTCTTCACCCGGTCATTACCATCGGTCCCTTCACCAAGTGGGGGGTAGATTTCATTGATTGCAACCGAACTTTGGCTGGGGGGAATCAACACATTATCGTGGTTGTCGACTACTTTACCAAGTGGGCCGAAGCCATGCCTACTGTAAAATCCGATGGGAAGATTGCAACATTCTTCATTTTCAACCAAATTATCGCACGGTTCAGTATCTTGAGTGAGATTGTCACTGATCATGGTAGTCACTTTCAAAATGAAATGATGGTAGAACTAGCATCCAAGCTGGGGTTTAGACATGGTCACTCATCTCCTTATTACCCCCAGGCAAATGGGAAAGTAGAGGCCGTCAACAAGTCTCTCAAGACCATTTTGCAAAAAACGGTCAGCCGGAGTAATTTTGATTGGCACATCATGCTATATCCCACGCTTTGGGCATACCGAACCTCGGTCAAGACTGCCACCGCTTTTTCCCCTTTTCAATTAGTACATGGTGTGGATTCGATACTTCCTGTTGAATGCAAAATCCCTTCTCTCAAGTTGGCAGTCGAGATTCTACCTGACACTTCAGATTTAGAGCGATGCCTTGTACACCTTGAGAGTCTTGACGAGCAGCATCGGGACACCTTTACAGCTATCGAGGCAAACACGAAACGTGTCAAGGTTCAGTTCGACAAGTGTGTCTGTCCTCGGTTGTATGCTGAGGGTGACTTGGTTCTCTTGTATGACCAAGCCAAAGAACCACTAGGGACAGGCAATTTTAAACCCATGTGGCACGATCCTTATATCATGTGATGTGTTCTAGAAAAAGGAGCCTACGAGTTGGAAGATTATGAAGGGAATAAACTAGTCGAGCCCAGAAATGGGCTCTACTTGAAAAGGTATTATGCTTGAGCCCTAGGCTTGGGCGAAACCCTTTGTATACTAATGTAAATTTGGTGTATATACATCTTCCCCCCCCACCCACCTTTTTTTTTTGGATTGCTTATTGAGTTTTCCATTTTGGTTGGCAGATGTCAACAGAGTCTTCGGTCTACCTAAGATTCACAGATGGAGCCAGTCGTCATACACATGACTTATCTTCCACCGCTTGGGTGATTTACTCGCCCGAGGGTCTGTTGGTGTCTTCAAGTGGCGTATGCCTAGGGCCATCCACGAATAATGTGGCCGAATATAGCTTCGTCATAGAAATTTTGTGTAATGCCATCTCACATGGTATTCACTCTCTAGAGGTTCACCTGGATTCTCAGTTAGTAGTATGTCAGTTGAATGGTCGTTACCATGTGCGTGATCCTACGTTACTCCGTTGATTCCTACGAGTACGTATTTTAGAACAACAATTTGATTTTATTACATATTTTCACATCCCTAGAAGTTATAATCATGTATCCGATGCCTATGCTAATTATGTTTTAGATTGGAATTTGTCACATTAATAAAGTAAAGAAAACCATTAAATCAATGTACACATTGTAAGATATGAGTAAAGCCGAAGATCCCTCTTTATATATTTCAAAAAATATGGTGTTTATATTACAAAATTGGGGCTAAAACCCTCAAAATACATATAAAGCTGATATACATATCCCATGACATCTATGCCTATGGCGCCAGATGCGTATCATGATAGCAAACCACAACGTTTGCAAGATGCTGGAAGAGTCGTACCCATGCTTTAGGTACACCAACAACCTGCTACTGCATGGCTTCAGGTAGATCCTCTACCTGAACCATAGGAATCCTCTGTGTCAGATGATACAGGTTGCCCTACATGTTCTGTAGGACTCTCTCTGTTTCTCCTCCCACTGCCTCATCTCCCCGGTGCCTCCGTCTATGTCGTAGGAATCCCTATCGCCATTGCAGTTTTGACTCAATTTTCTTGCGGATTTCAACGTCATAGTTGGTCGTTCATCTCCTCGAGAAGGTATATTCATAACCTAGCATATATGATAGGTATCTGCTCCATCGTGCATTTTTTCATTAATCTTCGACTACCGATTTTTACGCCTTAGGTACGAACCCATTTATTGCGACGCATAACCCTCCATCTGCTATTAATAGTCTCGTTAATAAATGGTAGAGACTTACCAAACATGGGTACCCTAGTTATAACCTCTTTTGTCATTTGGTGCCCATGCCGAGTTTATTCCTTAGGACCGGAAGTCCATTATAATTCAATACATGAATTTATGATGAGCGTCATTTCTCATTCATGCACATGCGGCCTTATTACCCGCAAACTCCCAAAAAATGAGTCTCAGTTAAGCTCTTTTCCGAATCATCTAAAAACTGAAAATATCATCGAGTGATTTGTCCCTTTCACACTCATTAAAGTTGTACTTGAAAGGTCATGATTCTTAGTTAAGCTCTTTTCCGTCTCGCTATCAAAAATAAAAAATATTGCCGAGTGAACTTGTCTTTTTCACTCTCGTAAATTGTATTTGAAAAGACGTCTATTTGGCACAAGTTTACCCCTTTTTCACACCAAGTAGACAAAAAGATATAAAAAGGACCTTTTTTGGTGTTAAGTTGTGATTGCATCTCATTCCCTCACTTGCAGTATTGAGCCTTTAGCCGGTTTTCGCTTTACGTTAATAACTGTTGCCTAAGCAGTTTACATCCTCAACCAAGCAGAGCCTTGTTTATATCCTTCACAATTTGACACCCTATACCCTGGAGGGAACATCACCATGAGTGTCCATCTCCCACATTCATTTCCTTGCATTAAGCATAGGTACGTTCCACTACTGAAACTAGTTTTGCTTACTTGCGACACTCGTTCGCTCCTCTGTATCATAACATTCATTTGTTATGAAAAACCAAACAAATACAGGCGGGGAGGGAGTACTATATTGTAATTGGCAGCAGTCATTTCTCCTTTGAACATAGCACAAAGTTATTGAGTCCTTGTGCCATCATAATTTTGGGTTTAGCATGGCCTTAAGAAGCTGATATCGCTACATATTTTTCTCTACCGACTGGTTACTCTTCCAGTCCCTATAGAGAACGTTATTGATGTCTCTTGCATCTAATTGTCACATCATTGAGTCTATGCTGCTGGATTCCACCATATGTCTCATGCTCTTGTTTAAAGGAAGTCTATCAACCTGTGTTGGCCACTCCTCAGAAATATTGACTTTGCATGTCAGCCATACCCTCAGTTTGTCTCAAAATTACATGATACTTTGGTCTTATCATGCACCCTGGCCCTAATTTCATCATTGGTAGGTCACCTTAAACCCAACAATCAACATTTCATCATTGGTCGTTGACTGGGTGGTTTCCCTTGTGCTCGACGGCAAGACATATATTCACACTTTGGGATTCGTGCAGTGTCTTGGATTCCATTATCCTTATTGGTGGTTTCCTTGCCTTTGTCAACAATTTTTCATCATTGGCAACTATTCAAAGGGTCCTTTTCGTGTACCGCTTTCATTTGGAACACGCGAAAGATGCACAGGGTCGTTGGTTCGTGAACATGTTCTTCATCTGATCTCCACCAAATCATGAAGCTCCTGCTTTGTTCTTCGTGTTGACTGATAAGAGATGCCTCAATTCTCTCCTTTCAGCGGGTCTCTTTCCATCGACTTCAACTCATTTATTCTGGATATGAGACCTAGAGTTTTATGAATACCTTGAGGCTTGCAATCATTAGTGGAAGGCCCTCTCGCCATTGACAGATGGGAATACATCAATGTCTCTTGATCAATGGATTTCTTAAGTGTTCGACATCGACTCATTTTTCACACTTGTAGGAATGTACTTGGTGCCTTGATACCTACTTTCATTATTGGTAGGCTATCTTGCGTTTGTTAACAGTATACCTCAATGACCAGTAATCAAACAATGTCTCATTGTGTTCGACCTCAACTCATTTATTCACATGATGTAGACTTGCACCATTGGCGGATAGTGTTGAAGACTTGAATACACCATTATGTGGCCACATCTTTCCTAAGTTGTTGCTTCCCTTTCATTGGACCAATACCTATTTAATTTCAGTGATCATGGGAGATTAGATTGTACTCTGTGGTATACAAATATATTCAAAGTGATTTTGAGACTGGTTTCACTGGGCCTTGTTCATGACTATGATAACTTTTGGCATATAACCACATTTATATTTTCTTATCCATGGCCATGAACACTTGTTTATTATATTTTCCACATGGATCTGCATTGTATTCTTGGCAGCCATGTATACAAAGTCAGTACATAATGTAATGAGCAATTGAGTTCGTCCAACTGGTTCTCTACCACTCCACTTCTAGGTTATTTATAATGTATTTTGACCATCGCAGATTCTCCTCTGATATCACACATTAGGGGGCATATGTTATAGCAATATTTTCCTCACCATTGCTATCTTTCACAGAGGGACTTTTTCCATTTCCCTATGCAGACTTGTCATCCCTTTTTGATGAATCCAGAGCTAAAAATATACATTTTTCCACATATACACTCCCTATCTATTATACAAGATGCGTATACACTGGCTACTCCACTACAGCCCACGTACATCGGGATTTGTGCCAAAAAATACAAAATGAGGTCAAGTTTCCATGTCACGACAAAAGATCTCTGATCCTTGGCCTTCCATATACTGGAAACGTTCCGACTCGACCCTTCAGTTGCATTTTAAAGGCTATACGAGCACAATTTGTAGCTATGGAAAAGGGGAGAAAGAATTCAACTTTGAGAGCAAGGTTACTCTGGAGAAATTACTTCATATTGAGTTTGCATCCCTTTGTCCCTCAAGTCTCAACACAGTGTTCAACCCCCAAGCTCTTTTCCTATTGCTGAGAGGACCTCATTGCCTCTTTCCTATGAGCTTGCCTTTGGTGGAGGATTGAAGTGGTGGAGACCCAGTTGGAAGGAACTTGGTTTCTTTGTTTCGAACCGTGTCGCAATGGAAGTCTGTAATGTTGTCACTTCTGCTAATCAATTATTAATAGAAATACTCCTTTCCCATCCTATTGGTATCTTGAAAATATATGATTATTATCCATGGGTGTGTTTATAATGTTTATTAATGGATTATGCTATCTGATGTGCTAACCCCTTTTATATCATCACTATGTACTTTATCTTCTTGTTTGTTGAGAACTTCTTGCAGGTATAAAGCTTTGGGTCAAAGTGCTCAACGGTGGAACATCATCAAACATTGTATCGAGGTAGGCCTCTTTCTTATATTTCACATTAGTTTATATAACATATGTTGGAATTGAGTTGATTTCTGCAGCCATACCTGTCTGTTGTGGTTTACCCTTGGCCATATAGAGTTTTTCCCTTGTAACACCTACAGGAGTTCCATTTCAACATCAAGTATAAGACAAGGAGCACAAGTCATGTCGTTGACTACCTTAGTCGACCTCCTGTGGATGCACTCGCCACCATGCTCCATTCCCATGGGCATGAGGCATCTGAGTGGACCCAACTTTATCAACAATATCCTGACTTTGCCACCACCTATAATCTCTTGTTGGGCCCTTCATTTTGATGAATAAAAGTTGCGCAAGTTATGTTGCAGCTTCATTTTGGTAAACATAAGTTGCACAAGCTATTGAGGAGCTCGACACTGGACTAAAGGAAGAAATAGAAAGCGGTTTGAAGGACAATGCAACATCAGTTTTGAAGAAATAAGTTGCAACAAGATCAATAAGAAGAGAGAACTCTTAGGTTCTCAACCAACAAACCTAGATTGGACTATATATATGATATCAATATGATTGTAATGGGGTTATTATTATTATTGTTGTTGTTGTTGCTAAAGCCATTGTTGTTATCATTCATGTTGTTATCTTAGCTGAATCTTGAGATTTGAGTAAGAACCAGACTGCCAATGTAATAGATTATGTATTATTGTCATGTTGAAAGAGAAAGGGACTGAGATAACCTTGTCTCATACTTATTGGGGAGTATCCTCTAAAAACTTGTATGTATGACTCAAGCTCTGAGAAGAACCTGATATGTTAATACAATTGGAGGCCCAAATTTTCTTGAAGATACCTTGTTTATTTAATCTTCTGAATGTATTGAATGGTTTGTTATCTTTATGTTTGATATGATTAATTGGATATAGTTTGCTTATGAATATCCTCGTAACTCTATTTTATTCACTCTCAGTTAGGAAACGTTTAGATATGCTACATTTTTAATCTAGCTTGTGCACGACTGATATGACTCGATCTTTCAGATATTTCTCTAAGTATTCTCCTTACCCTTCCCTCTATTTCTCATCTCAGTTTCTCTTCAAGTGAGATTTCTTCCCTCCCAGGAAGATGAAAATTCCAGTGCTCTAGACTACTTCGACACCTTTTGTTGGAAACTGTAAGAGGACCCTGGTCTGATCACTTCTACGCCAACAAAATGGTTTCGTTGTTGGGACCTGTTTTTTAAAAGGGAACCTGTGAGGAGAATGCTTCTGTGGATCTATAGATATGATATTGAACAATGGTGGGAATGAAATTTTGACGCCTTTATATGGAAGGAAGCAGAGTTGCGAGGAAAAAACGTGAATGCTACAAGAGAGTATGTCTTTTATTTAGAAAGATCGAGTGACTAGTATGAGATATTTTGGGTAAAATTCCCAGAAGAACTATTCCATTGGATAGATCATCTACAAGAAGCTCCATAATTCCAAGAAAATGTTAAGAAGACCTATTCTTGGGTTACAAAGAAGATCGTAGAAATTCATCGATTGGATCACCAGATTATGCGAGCAATCGATTTTTGGGTTAACATGACTCTGGAGGGATATATGAGTGAATTCGAAGCCAATAATCACCAATCGTTTTCACGAGTGGAATATTTTTTCAAGAAAGGTGCGTGTAGAAGAATGTTGAGGGAAATTCCCCTATGGATCAAAGGATTCTTGATGGAGGAGGGGATAATAATTATTCCCTTGACTGAGATGGAAACCTAAACACTTACGCTTGGGGTAGGGTGATTTTGGGGTGGGATCATGACCTGAGAAGGGGAAAGGGTTCTTTGACATATGGGGGAAGATCAAGAAAAGAGAACAAGAAATGAGCGAGCCTTAAGGAGAGCCTCCATAGTTGAGAAGTGGTGGCGCATAAATATAAAGAAAGCAACAAAGCAGTGGAAGGTGTTGTGGAAAGAAATCAGTTCAAGAGGAACACATGAAAGAAAGAAGGAAGAGTTGAGGAAGGTAAGAATACAAGAAATACTGGCCAGTCTAAGATTACAATAGAGAGAAGCGCAGAGAGGAAGGAGTCCCCAGGTGGGTGGATGAGAAGAAGAGTGTACAGAAGCAAAAGAAGACAACGTAGGTCTGGACCTTGCAAAAGACCAAGAAGATTCAGCCCCAATATCAGGAAACATCGGGAATTAGGCAGAGAAGGTTGCTCCAGAGGTAGAAAATGAGACCCCCCAAATCAAAGAAACCCGCCCAGAATTTAGTGGAACCAGCCTCGAATCACCCATCCCCCAGGTGTTCTCTATACCCGTGGTAAATTCTACACTGCCTACTTATGCTATTTCTACTTCATTGCATCCAGTTAGTGAGAACTGGTTTGCAAGTGTAAACGTTGGGAGGATATTTGCATCCCCATGCATATCACAACCATTATCGTTAGGTTTCATTCTAATAGGAGCAGTGAGACCCACAATGGCTACAAATATGGGAGGATCGATTGTCCGATAACCATAATTCTGGGGTAAACGGGACGTGGATGTAGAGCAACATTGCTTCTTATGTGAAGACATTTGGAGATCCAGAGGGACTCTCAATGAAAACAAGTTAGTAGAGTTTCAGACTACCTTTATGGGTTGTGCTCTCAAATGGTACATGAAGGCTATTGAACCAGGGGTGCAAGGAAAAGCGTTCACCCTTGGCCAAGTTCATTTGAAGTTCATCGCAGAATTCAAAATACCTCAGTCAGAGAAATAAGCTCTCTTTGAGTTGTGGGAAATTCAACCAAGGGAAGGATAATATTCCTTAGGAGTACAGTCATAAATTTAAAGATGATATTGGGAGGTTAGTGCATCCAATTCACGAAGATCACCAGAGGGAATGGTACATCCAAGGATTACTACCTGTGACAAGAATTCCTTTAACAGGACATCGGATAGCCACCTTAACAGATGCGTTGGAACAATTGATGAAGATTGAAGCCATGGCATGATCTAGGGAGTCTAAGGATGACCAAGCCTCCAGTAGATGAAAACTTATCGCAACTTCAGGGACAAATATTAGTGCTAATGGAGAAGATTCAAGAATTAACCATACCAAGATTAGGAAGACCTCAGGTTTGGTGCACAGGATGCTACACAGAAGGGCATCTGACAAATGAATGTTTGGGCATGAGGGGAATGGGAACTCCTCACAATATGATGGGACCCTCTCTAGGACCAACGTGAGGAGTTGCGCAAGTATCTTCGACTCCATGTTATCACACAATTTTTAGTTTGGGAAAATTCCATTCTAGGCCACAAATGTGAGACACAACTGGGAATACCTATCACTGTCACCTCAATAGATATCCCCCTTGTTTTAGTGAAGGACAAGTCCCACACAAGAGAGGATTCCCAGGTGACCCTAAGGGGATTGCGATGGGAGAAGGAAATAAATTGAAGAGTGCCCATATAGGTCAAGGTCAAGGATGAGAATGTAGCTTGAGGAAAAGTATTATGATAGAGTAAATGGTTTCCAATGTTGTGCACCTGCAAAAAAATGTTAGACAAACCAAAGAAAGACAATATATAATGATATAAGCCTCAAAACCAATTGGGATTTAACAAGAACCCTTGCTGTCCCAAATTTTCAGCAATGCGGGAATATATATTAGCAGTAAGAGACTGTAACAACTGCAAATTAAATCATCGAAATCAAGTGTATGATGTTGGAAAATTAAGCTAGCAATTAGTAGATAACCTTCCAATATTTAAACCAAGACTTTGATAGCAAGAGAGGGTTGCCAATAAGTGTTGTCAATAGATTTTTATAACAGCCTTATGGATGTAGCAAAATTTTTCTACAACAACAAGTTCTAGCCACTAAAATCAACAAGTAAACCACCCAAACAATAGCCTTTAAACAACAGATCAATTATGACAACTTGCAAGTAAATTTCAGTAATAGAAAAGTGAGTAAAGAGTGAGGTAAAAGAGTAAGTTTGTTGCATCCCTAATGGTTGTAGCTTAATGCTTGATACAACAACTTAATTACTTGGAAAATCAAGATGACCTTAGGGAACAAGATAACTTAAAGCATGTAAAATTTAATTCCAAACTTGAACAATTCAATCTCCTTGAAATCATGTTTATCAATGCAACAATATTCAGCCTCTAATGCAAAGATTAGTGTCTTTATCTATTGGGTAATGGAGTCTCGTGTTTATGATCTAGGTTTTAGAACTCTTTTAGGGGTGTAATCCCTTTTACTCCCTAGAGAAGATAAACCTTAGTAAGGTCTTACTACAAGGGTATAAGCCCTTTTACTTCTTGTAACAATCCTTTTAAAACCTTTTCAATAAGAATAAAAGATAAATTCCTTGATGGAGGGTGTAGACCCTTATACTCCTCCAAGGGTTTGACAAAATAACCTTGAAATAAATAATAAACACACAAAATTGCAGAAATTCCTTACCTAATCCAAGAGATATCATGTAAAACGCTTATTTATCAAGATATTCCACTAAAATTTCCAAGAAAAAGCATCCAAGAGAAGTCTCTATCCTTTCCTCCACCAATATAAAAGTAAAGCATCCATTTTTCACAAGAGACAAGAGATAGAAAATTTCCCAAGTAGGGCGGAAATTTCAGCCAAGAGTTATGTAATTCTCAAGTGAGTTATGTCTAAAATGAAAGTGAGATGGCCTCTATTTATATGAGGCCATCTAAACCAATTTTTCCACATAAAAATTTCAACAACAAATTAAAAGAGGGCCGACCCCCTTTATTTTCCTTTACAACTTACAAAAACAAAATTTACATAAAGTAAACCCCTCAAAAGTATGACGTCATGCGCTAGAAGGGTGACGTTGAGCCTCTAAGTGAGATGTTGAGCCTCAAGATGCAAGTCGTTGGGCCTCCAATGGACATGTGTCAAGATCTCATGTGCTAGAATTTCATGCCATGCCTTTCCTTCCTCCAAACCACATCACCACACCTCTAGAACAATCAAGCCCACCAAGACCCTATCCTTCACATGACGTCAAGGCTTAGAAGGTGACATCCTAGGCCTCCACATGCCATCGTCCAATTGCAAAGGGCTATGATGTCATCCTTTAGTGTTGTCAAGGTGCTTCCAAAGGTAATGTTCATCACCTCATGTGCACAAGAGGTCCGAGGTCCTCTACCCATCCTGTGGGGTACGACATCCATCATTGGGATCTTCAACCCCCCATGAAGGTCAAAATGGCACAATTCCTCCATGGAATGGATTTTCACTTGGCAAGGTCCTACAAAGAAAAATAAGTATGCCCTCCAAATGTGCACGAGTCACATGTATCATGCTGACTAAGCCACATTTAATAAAAGAGCCACCCAAACATGTGCACTAAATCCCCCCTTTTCAAACTAAACAAATGCTCAAAGACCTTATAAAATTTCCAAATTTAGGTATGGGAGGGTTGTCATGGTACCCTATTGGGTAGATCGATCCCCAAGTCAAGGATTATTTCCCAAGAATATCCTCTCTAATTCATGAAAATGAGTATGAGGTGGATGGGGGTATGACTTTTGGGCATGGAGTTCTTGACATATCAAGGGTTCATATTGTCTCATTTATGGGTGCCTTTGTGGAGGGTGTATTTCATCCCTCATTTGCAATGCAAACCTTTTCCAAGACCTTTTATTTCCATTAATTTATTATGGTCCAAAACATTGAGTTCTATGTGCAATGGAAAGTAAGGAGCACCACAATTCAACTTGAAATTAGGAACACATTGAGTGCCATGTACAAGGAAAGTAAAAGACACCGCAAATGCATTCCACCAACAAGCGGGTGTTAGGCCCTAATATTGGCTCATTACCCCTTAATTGGAGCATATTACATTAGTAATGTTATTTTATTTATGTCGGCTTTATTCCATTAGTTGTAATTTTTTTTTTTGTAAGTAAGGATAATATTTTATATATAAGGTGCCTGCTAAAGCATAGCATGTCTCCAAAAAACAGTGTACAGCTGGCTGAAAATTCTGGACTGCCCCAACAGAGGGGAAACCAGTCCAGTCAGCTTCCAGTCATGTGTCTTAAATAGTAGCTAATACATCTAAAAAACCATAAGGTCCTAACTATGAGCTAATTATTCTGATGGTCTTAAAAACTATACGTCTGTCGAAACATAGCAAAAGAAACTAAACACCTGTCGAAAAGGACAACCATGTGTCACGGAGTTCTGCTGCCCACGGTTCTGCATCAGTGTTGCTCGGCTGCTCGTTCCTGAGTTGCTCCTTGGTCACCTCGCGCTCCTTGTTCTCCTCTGGGTCGCTGTGTTCCGCTGGTCGCTTCCTCGTCGCTGCCTGGCGCTGCACGCCTACCATGTCAGCAGCCGGTGCCTCCCCCATGGGAGTGCCAGAGGGGTCCGGTGAGAGCTCTGAGTGCATAGCCGAGAGGGTATGCAAGAAGGATGCCACATTGTCCTCGGTGGCTTGTATTCAAAACTTGAAGTCCGCCACCTCCCTTCGCAGCTCAAAAACAAGGTCATACAAGATGCCCAGGCGTTCTCGAAAGTGCTCACCAACAGGTTGGGTCGCAGAGTGGAGAATTAGACGCTTGGCCTCCGCAAAAGATGATGGTGCACTTCGCCAAGTGCTCGAGGAAGCAGGGATGGACATGGTGGCGACGAATTGCATATGGGGATCCTCAGGGCAGCGCTGGGAAGGAGGCATCGCTCGCGGGAGGGTGGCCATGGAGAGTAGAAGCTGAGAAGGTTTCGGAGGTGGAGAGATTGCAGAGCGACGACGAGCTGACTGTGCAGGTGGAGGGGAGGCTGTAGGGGACGAGGACTGGGGGTGTAAGGAAGAGCCCGTCATCGGGGAGGCTGAGAGCGAGGCAGGGGGTCTGCGGGGATTCCACGATGAGCCGCGCTTAGGCTTGCCTCTAATGCGCTCTCTCATGGATGCAAGTGAGCCGGGTCGACCAGGGACAGACCAGAAGAGCGCGTAAACAATGGCGAAATCGCTATAAGAAATCTGATTGCGCTTGCTACATGAAGAGAGGAGCCCTTCAGTGTGCAAGCCTGGAGAAATGCCGAAGATTACATGCCAATCCATAATACAAAGTGTGGAGGGACTGGGGGTGGTGTAAATGCGCCTTGCTCCTACCATCACGTCCATTTATCCTGCATTAATCCTCCCTCGCTGCCCTGTACTGCCTCACGGGCCGGTCACGTGGCCCCGTGCTGCGAGGCTGCGTGTCCGGTTCCTCCCTTTGCCACGGGGAGTCCACTAACACCCTATCCGGGAAGGCATCTACAGAATCGGCTTTGCGAATGCATTGCTGGAGGATAGGATGATCTGGGTTCTGGGCTGAGTAGCAGCGAAGGTCTGGTCCTCTCCACTCAACGCCCACATTGGCCAATTCGTCCTCTATCTGATTCACAGTTCTTCTGATATGGGTGGGCAGGAGCACCTGTTGTGGGTGCATTATTTCTGCAATGAGCTGCAGACCATGGGTGAGTCTCCAACTTGGCGATATTTTGTCCGGGTTGGCTCCGTGGAGGATTCTTTTCAGCAGGCCAATGATTACTTGGGAGTCTCCTTCGACAATGAGTTTGATGTAGTTATTCTGAGAGGCCATTTGCAGGCCTTTGATGAGAGCCCAGA
>SNQJ01S0024135.1:113195-123385 GCA_010110895.2 Picea sitchensis | reverse complement strand
CATCAGTAGAAAACATTTCTCAATTATATTATAAAAAATATAATGTGTTCTCACATCAAGTATATCTGCAGAGTGCGATCGGACTCTAAGAAGGAGTGGACAATCGAAAAGATATAGTATGAGTGGATCCTTTATGGCCATCCAATCAATGGTTGAAATAGAGCACACCTGCTTTCCTCTGTAAAGAAGTTTTTGATAAAATATCTGCTTCCTTGTTATACTCTCAGGAGGTTTGTGTGAAAGATAGTTTTTTGTTATACTCTCGAGAGGTGTGTGTGTGCAAGATAGTTTCTTGAAATGGCTCATGAGCGATCAGATTCTATCTTTCCAAGACGAGTGTGATGGTTTGTAGTTTTCCCTAATGATTTAGCCAATCTATGATAACTCTGGAATCCCCGATCAAATGAAAGGCTATCTATGTTTAGCCTAGAAGCCAAGAGAAGGGTTGCCCAGGCTCCCAGAAGTTCCCTCCACATGTAAGTAGAGTTTTGACTGACATTTGTCAGCCCCCCTACACCACTAAGAGATCCATTTTGTTGTGATGCACCATCAAACCACCCTATCTGAAAATATTTTGTGAAGGGAGGCTTGACTAATAACTTTTTTTTTTCAGTGTTTGGGTACATGTCTTTCTAGATATGAAACAGTCACAGAGCTTTAAAAGCTACAACACTAGTGGATGGGTTTCTATTTTCGAAAAAATTTAACCTACATGAAGTTATGTGCAAAATACTTATAATTCTACTTAGATCATATATCTACAATTATTGAGAAAAGCAATATTGTATAAATAAGTAATCTAGGTATTTGAGGTGGTTACAACACATTGGGAAAGACTCATAAATATTTACTTGTGAATGTTATTTTAAATTAAATTTTGTTTCCATGTGAATGTTATTTTAAATTAAATTTTGTTTCCATGTGAATTATTATAGAAATTGGAGATCTCTCATGCACTAGTCCTCCATCAATAAGAGTTGTCCAATCTTGTCACAAACTTTTCTGAATTTGTCAATACAAAACTAGAGTTTTTATCAATCTAGAATTTTAACATTTTGGATCAATTAATAATTGGACAAAATCTTAATGACATTGTTCTATCACAAACAAACCTAGTAAAAAATTATGCTTATGCTTTAAAATTTTACCATATTTATTAAATCATGGTAAAGAAAAAAATTATTTATTACAAAATTAAATTACTCTATTAAAAAAAATTAAAATTTATAAAACATTATTAAATCATATTTAATAAAATATATAATACATAAAAGCATTTAGAACTTACATCTCATTTTAATTGATATTTTATTGTTGATTCATCCATGAATATGAGAATAACACGGACACAAACACAAACCCTAATAAAAGTAATATCAACACCCTATTTTCACGTATCTAAACTTAACAGACCATACATGACATTCTCTTAATATGAAACAAAGTTTGGTTCATCAATTAACATAAGACCCATGCAATCCAATCCATAAAATTTATTTAATAATTGTCACATGAGCAGGGGGTGAAATAGGGTTCATGGGATATCTGGGGGGATTGTAAGAACACAATTATTGCTCGACAATTCATCAAATAACTAATTGTGCAAACAATATCAAAATATATCAGTTGTGATCTATTTCTATGTCATTTTTTATCACTGCCATACAGAGTTTTAATTTAAATTTGTGCAAAATGAATTTGGGATCGTGAGGGGATTTATAATGAGTGAAAAAAGTGAGAAAATGAGAGGGAATTAAAATGGATATTGTTCATAAAATAAATTAAATCAATCAATTATCATAACTATGTTTCAAATTCAATCCAAAAGCACCCACTTCCAAGACCAAAAACATTTAATTGTTCCTCAATTGCATACAAATTGCTTGTTGTCTTCAATAAAACAATTTAATTTCCCAGAAATATTCAATCTATACCAATATGTGTATTCTATATAATGACTATGCAAACATTTCCAATTCCACGGTACTGTATGCTCTAATGTTGATCTCTTCTTTTAAAAACAACCATAATATGCACAGTGATTCCATTTTCTATATCCAATATCCATCCCTGGCAATCAAAAAATAATAGACCCAAGATTAAAAATCAATAATCAATTGTCATCAAACGAAAATTGGGCTCGATTTAATCACACACAGGTTCATTTTTAAATCTGGACAGAACCAAAGCACGTTTAATTAATCTATCATACACATAGGTCTTCGACATTGTAATTGACATAATCTTGATTCAACAACAATAGTCAACCCAAAATATGTAGCCATGAGCTTGATATCTGTGTGCATTAATATGTACAAACTTCATTTTATAACAATCATAATATGCATGGTGATTCCCATAAGATGTATGAAGATGACAGAACCATAGTTCCTTTCCCTTTTTGTTTTGAGCTAGCTCCCATTTAATTATCTTTTGCATAAATCATATATGGATTATTAATCAATGTTATAACATAACATAACATAGCACCTGTAAACAACATAATCTTCATATCCATAGAACTACCCTGTATCGCAAGTAAATATCAACAGTATTTAGCAACAATGCATCAACCACCCATTTGTCATATTAATTGAAACCAAGACTGCATCATCAACTGTATAGGACTGTGTAGGCAACATCATAACAACAACAACATATAAGCGTAACATGTCTATCTTTGCGCCTCTAGTCTACAAAGGGGGTCCCACCTACTAGTTAAATATTATTATCACAAATAAATAATAGTGCTTAGCAATCCTTTGCGGGAAAAACTCATCGTTGGGATTTTAATCGTCAATAAATTGGCGACTCCATGGGGAAATCTGTTTCCAATAGATTAAGAACTCGGAATTTCTGGTTTCGCAGACCATGTAAACATCAAATCAAGAAGATATACATCACAATGATTATGCATAAGGGGGAAGTGAGCGGTTTTAAGAGAAAATGACTAGGATTTTGGGAATAACTCATGGAAAGTGTTTAGTATGAGGGGGTTTATCCATGTAAACATAATCATCCAATTAATCATAGTAAAATCATTCTTGACTTCAAGGAGAAATTTTTTTTGATATGTTCTTTTGAATCTTGGAGTGGATGGAAGAAAAGGAAAGCAGAAGAGGGATAAAACCGAATATCTTATAAAACAACAATTGAAGAAAATAACAATTTCAATGACGCTTTCAAGGGGAACATCATGACAGCAATGTAACTTGATTGTTATTGATTAACAATACTTTGTGGAATAGTGTCGATGTGGCAAAACTGATCCAACGCTTTATTTTGACAAGAAATTAAGTCAAATAAAGAAACAAAATCGCAAGAAATTACATAGCAGAAACGAAATAGCAGAATTGAAATAAGGAGAAATGAAATAACATAAATGTAAAATCAAAGCAAATAAAACAAACTAACATACAGAAAATATTCCATACAACGTTAAACTTTCAAGTTGGTTCCACGTAGTGTTTTCGGTGGGAACCGTTGGTGCTATAGGAAAACCAAAGCTCTTGCAAGTCCTTTAGGATATAGGAATTTGCGCCCAGGACAAAAGCGATCTTAAAAAGACCCAACCATAATTTTTGGAACTTTGAATGCCTTCCTCTATCAGCATGAGTTGAATCCCACAACAATACCTTCTCATTAACCTTAAATTTGATAGCCTTGACACTTTTGTTGAAATATCTTTTAACAGTATGTTGTCTTCTCTTTATATTATCCAAGGCAAACATCCTTTGCTCCTCTAAAGCCAAAAGTGCATTCATTCTTTGAGAGATATTGGAACAATTTAATTCTTCAACCTGTAGCATTAACCTTAGGGAGGAGAGTTCCAGCTCGGTAGGCAGAATGGCTTCTTGACCATAAACAAGCTGGAAAGGAGTGCAACCAGTGCTCACCTTGGTGGTGGTGTGATCTTCCCAAAGGGCATAAGTGAGAAGAGTGTGTCGTTGACGAGGCTTATCTTCAATGAGCCTATTGATAATTCTAACCATATTCTTGTTGGTAGACTCGATATTCCCATTTCCTTCGGGATAATAAGCTAATGAGATAAAAAAATTAACCCCCAATTTAGCTAAAAATTGGGTCAGCTTAGCAGAAATAAAAGCGGGACCATTGTCTGTAATAATTTCCAAAGGAAGACCAATTCTGTAAAAAGTATTAGTCTCAAGGAAAGAAATCACCTGCTCATCCTGCAAATGCTTAAGCGAGACAACTTCAATCCATTTCGTAAAATAGTCTATGGCTGTCAAGATAAAAACTTGCCCTATTGAAGATGGAGGATTAATAGGACCAATAAAGTCCAAACCCCATTTTGAAAAAGGAAATTCAGGGAGGACAGGTTGTAAAGGCATAGCAGAAATATGTTCTTTCCCAACAAACTTCTGGCACTTGTCACAAGATCTTGAAAAAATATAAGAATCACAAAATATTGAAGGCCAATAGTACCCTTTCTTGATAATTTTAAAAGTGGTTTTAGCAGAAAAGTGACCTCCTACATGAATAACATAATTTGAATAACCATGAGTCTCTTGTAACAATTTATTTTCTTCCTCGTTGTTCATACAGCGAAGTAACATACCATCGGCAGATCTTCTAAACAAGAAGTCTCCTATAATGACGTATCTAGAATATTTGAGACGAAGCCTTCTTCTTTGATGGGTATCTAAGTTATCTGGACATCTTTGATTTTGCAAGTAATAAACCAAATCTTTATACCAAGGATGTTCAACCACCAGAAGGATTTGATTGTCATTGTAAAACAGTGTTGATAGAGAGCTATCTTGTTCATCAATTTCTTCACTTGTTTCAGCATGCTGAGCTAAGTGAAGGGCTAAGTCACGTCCCTTGATATTTTTAGAAGTCATGATGGTTAGATCATGCTCCCGAATATTGGCAAGCCATTGTGCAAGATTTCCTAAAAGATAATTCCGTGAGAGTAAAAACTTGACAGCATGTAAAGGGACTTTTACCAACGTGTGCTTACCTAAGATGAAGTGGTGAAATTTTTCAACAGCTTTAACAAGAGTGAAAGCATGCTTTTCAATAAAAGAATATTTAAACTCATCATCTGACAAGCTTTGACTCATGTAAGCCACTGGTTTTTCATTAACTTGGTCATCACATTGCATGAAGATAGAAGAAATTGCTTCCTCTGTGGCATTAGTATATATCATAAATTATTTCTCAAAATCCGGCTTCGCCAAAACTAGTGTGGAACTGATTTCCTTCTTGATCCCTACAAAAGGATTTTTGAAATCATTTATCCAAGAAAAGGAGCGATCTTGCTTAAGAATATTATGAATTGGCTTAACCATTACAGCAAAATCAGGAACAAACCTATGGACAAAGTTGATAACACCCATAAAGGCTTGAACCTCCTTTTTGGAAGTAGGAGCAGGAAGATTTAGGATACCAGCAATCCTTTTAGGATCTATGCTTATTCCTAAATCAGAGACAATGTGCCTAAGGAGCTTGCCCTTGGTAATGCCAAAAATAGGCTTAGAAGGATTTAAAGAAATGCCAAATTTCCTGCATCGCATGAGAATCTTTTTAAGATGACTGAAATGATCTGATCGGTTTTTAGAATACACGGTTAAGTCATCAAGATGAATCTGAATAATTTTTATGATCAAATCGCCAAAAGCTATTTTCAGAGCTCTTTGAAAATTGGCACATGCATTAGATAATCCAAAAGGCATACTGTAATGATCCCAAACCATTACGCCAGGATCATCACGGTTTTGGTGTCTTTTTAAACCTTTTCTGGTTGTGGTATTTCGTCAAACACTTTGTTGATCTACTTGTTTAGATGTGTTTACTTGCAGGATGGCCTCTTGATTTCGGCCTTAGGGTTTACTGATGTGTTATATATGTGTATTGTAGCAATAAACAAGAAGATATAACCATGGAACATACCTCAACCATATGCAATATGATAGACAATCCAAAACATCTCAAATCTGCTTTTATTCATGAAATAGAGAAGCCTGCTACAATGAAGATGTCGATCTAGAATGCTCACCAGATGGCTAAGAAGATAGATAATAGAGCTGCTACAAAATGCTCCAGGAAGATACTATAAGCCTCCAAAGACTAGATAAGATATGAATACCAATTCCAAGGTAGATCTGGGCCATATGAAGTGCCAAACCCCCACTGGAAGATGCCACGTCCTGTTGGAACTGTTAATCCCTACAATTTCGCCCCTACTGTCAAAGACCTCCAAATGCTACGCTGAAGATGTCGAACTGTAGATCGGGATGAGTGGAAGCCTCTCTTGAAATATCAAACCGAAATACCAAGGGAAACTCCTCCAAATGCTAAATCCTCAAATTTAGTTGTGCCCTCCTGAAACTGCGAAACCCTACAATTTCAGCCCTGATGAAGGAGGCCTCCAAATGAGCCCAAACTTGGCCAAATGATAGATCATGGTGATAAGATCCCCCTCTTGAAGTCTCAGGCCGAAATGCTATGGATAACTCCTCCAAACTGAATAGATATGAATCTCAAAACTGCCTTCCTTCTCTCCAATTCGTCCCACTGCTCTAGGAAATAATTTGAACCATAAAGCTCTCTCAAGAGGCACTAGAAATCATGGCTAAGGCCCTGAAAGTAAAACCCAAATGCTCAATTGTTCAAGATCCCTCTCAAACTCCTACAACGAACCTTCCCTCAAGAATGGTGCACCCTCCTTTGTGGAAACCCCCAATGGTGCGCCCCTCCTCCTTCCTGTGCCTATGGCTGGTGTAGAACCCTCCTGCACTGATGTAGAACCGAACTAGAATGGTGTGGGAGAGTATTGCATCTTCGAGACCAATATTGGGACAAGCTAGGTGGAATATTTCACCACCGAATCGTCCTTTAGGGTTTGATAATTAAAAACCCTCAAAACCCCCAATGTTGGGCTCACTAGCTAGAAGCCAGATATCAAAATATGATCATACATGAATGAATGAGTAGAGGCCCTTGCCTTTCCTTTATACTTTTTGGCTCACCTTGTCCCTCCAAAGTGACTTTCATTTTATTAATATTTAATTAATTAATTAACCTTTTTACCTCTGAAAAGCTCCTTATCTCTCCGTGTGGCTTCCCTGGCCACTAAAAGTCACTTCTCACCATCCCATCCTGTAGTGTTGCTTCTCCCGATTCCAATGAGCTATTACACTAAGAGGTTCCTCCAAGTAATGTGCCCAAAATGATCTCTTTAGTGAATTTAATTAACTTATAGCTCAAAATAGTCAAAATCATGGAAATCATCGAAATGCAATGAAACCAAAGCCAACCTGTGCAGAATGGATCATAATGATGGAATATGATGAGAAATACAAGTTGGACCCCACAATGCCTCTCAATAACCCCTGTACTCGCTCTAACATCCATCTGGCTACTCTGGTCATCATAAACCTCTGCACTGTGATGATGTCCCAAAGTGGGGACATTACAGTCCTCCCTGTTAGAAAATTGCTTGTCCTCAAGAAATAACCAAATCCCCTCAAATAAAATACCAGGATCCCATGTCCACCTGTGGGGTACACAATAGAACCCATCCAAAGATGAACATTCTTACACTCTGCCCCCTGGGTCCCATATCAAGTCATGAACTGCTATCCCTTGGGAAGTATAACCCTGAAATATACCAACTCTAGGAGTCTCTTGCATATGACACATGGCTTCATCTCAAAATGAATCCATCCTCCAAGTCTCTACCAAGATCCATACGGCCTCCATCAACTGCACATGTTGATGCCAGAATGAGGTGTTGCAAGACCTCCGTGAGACACCCGCAAGCGATGCGCTCCTCTCAACACTGAAACTCAATGGAAAGTTAGAATAACTTTCCCCTGCAATGGTCCACTCTCCCCTGTCAGTCAGTGAAATTCTCATTCCTACAATCCCTGGGTCCCATGCTAACCTCTGCCAAAGATCACCATGTTGGCCCTGCACTACTCTGACTATGATTGTCTACCCCCTACATACATATTGGATCCTCCTCTCCTGGATTCTCATGCTGAAATACATGTGACCATTGGACCTACTATCCAAAAAATGTACCTATAAAAATGTCCCTGTAGAAGTAGTACCTGTCCACCCACCCTTATTTCCAATCATGTTGATCAAGAGTGAAATGTTGCCTTGCTCTATCGGACAAAAACCTGTAGGCCCTCTCCAAATCAACCCTTGGTAGAGTATGTGGCTCTCTGGCGCAACCTGGGTCATCATGTATCGAAACATCCTGCTAACCACGTGAACTCTTGGATCCCATGGCAACCCTGGAAGTTTATCACTTCCAGTCTCCGCTAGCTGCTCCTGTGCCAGACTGATCACTGTCAGAAGCCCTTTGTGCTCATCTGCTATCACCTGGCCTATGGTGCTCACCATAATGCACCAAATATTAGTTGGTTGCTCATGACGATCGACCTCTAACCTGTTGTATGTCGTAAAAGTACTCATGTCAGGTGGTCTCAGCCTAATCACTCTCCATGCCCTCTTCCATTGTCTATCTCTCCTCATGTTGTTTTCAATGATAAATGTGTCGAGAAAAGGTAACGGAGATATCTATAGCTGACTGTAGGGATGAAAAATACCACCTGCCTCAGTCAATCCCAAGGACTTGACCAAGAGCACGTCTACCTGTACCTCTGATAATTGGTCGCCTGTAGCCATCACTAAACTCCAATCATCAGGCACAACCAGAAGTAACTCCCCCAACTGTTGGTAAACCAATCTCCATCTCCCATCACCCATGCAACTACTGAAACGATGAAGGTGAGATCTCATAACCATATGCTGCTATGAAGGATTGGCATCTGCATTCTCCCCTAAGTGTGTCTTCTCCCTGCAAGGCAGTACACCCCTCTGAATCCCACCATACATCTCAGCAGGTACATGTGAGCTATCACTCATCATTGTATGCTCTGGCATACTAATGTCGTCTCCCATAGAATCATGTTTCATCTTATATCCTGGGCATACTGCTGGATCAACCTCTACATGGAGGTCAACCGCTCTCAGAACACAAGTGGAAGTGTCTTCCATCAATGGGTGCTCCTCTGCTAGATCACCAACCTCCTCTATCAACGTGATTTACTGATACATATGAGTGTCCACTAAGACAGATGAAGTGGACCTCTGATGAATCTCCTCAAGAGACTCATCTGATTTAGACCCTAATTCTTGAAGGGTTGTCTGTGTGCCTCTCAATAATCCTTGAGTGCTCACCAACTCCTGAGTGAGTCGGTCCATCTCCAACTCTTGCTCCCTCAGAGCCTCATGATACATCTCACCAATCCTCAATAGGTATTCCCTGTCAGTCAACTACTGTTGGTAATTGGTCCTCATCATAGATACTCTCTCCCTGAGAGTATGAAAGTCATCCATGCCAAATCCCTCATCTGCACTACCATGTGCCACTGACGCTCTCCAACAGTAATATTCCATCAATGCATGCACGTCATCACTACGCCTGGTGGCTTCCATGATCATATCCTCACTGACTCTCAATTGTGCTGCTAAGTGGTGTGACTCTTGATCATGGCCATGCTGAGGAGCCACCTCATATCCCTCACTGCCACTGTCAGTCCTGCTAATATCAACTCTAGAGTCCCCAAAGACACTCTCTGCATAAGATAACGTGTTGAACTGCCCACTGTCTATTGTGTTGCTGGGTACTCCTGTATGCCACCATCACTAGATGCTATCTCCCCCTGAATCACACTATATCTTGTATGAGTAGTCATATCATCCTGTGCACTCAACCTGCTACTATCATTTGCGCCTAGATCCCATAGAGATGTATCCAGACACGTGCTATGGTCATCCTGACTGCTAAAGAGTGCATCCTCATCAATGCAGTCTGATCCTGGAAGTAAGTGCTCCCTCAACCTGTCATCCTCTGCAATCTACTCAACTAATGGAGTCTCCAATAGCTGTGACTCAATCTCCTCAGGTCGATCTGTATGTGTAAGGTCCCATGTCCGTACTCCCTGTATCTCCTCCTAGATCGGTGGATATACATGTCTGTGGTGTGCATCCCTCACACAAGGGTCATCAAACCTATCTGACATGCCATTGATTTCCTCATGTGACATGGCTATCAGGGGTGTCTAGAAGGATGACATATGTGTCATGGCCATCATAGGAAGCTCATCATCTCTAGGTGCTAACACGTGTGAATCCTCACTAGTGTCACC